>JAJJMA010250335.1:7399-21354 GCA_023529015.1 Papaver nudicaule
TATTAGTGTAGTCACTACTTATACCTGGGTTTTATCAGTGTTTAATTTCTTGTATATACTTCTATGCTTTTGCTAGTTTTACCTTTATTAACCAAGTATGTCTACTTTCATATCTTGTAGATGGCCCGTTCAAAGAAGGCTTGCATTGTGTTTTTCGATGAAGTAGATGCCATTGGTGGTGCACGTTTTGATGACGGTGTTGGTGGGGATAACGAGGTTCAACGTACTATGCTTGAGATTGTGAATCAGCTCGATGGATTTGATGCAAGAGGAAACATTAAAGTGCTCATGGCAACCAACAGGTTGGTACACATTTGCACTGCTGCTTTATAAAAAAAAATCATTTGAGTTGGTACAATAGAAAACACTACTTGTGTTATCCCATGACTCTTTTCCTGTCAATTTTTTTGGTTCCACTTTCGAATCTTGAAAAAGTGCTACAAGTAGTCTCGACATCATTTGCTTGGAGGAACAATAATTGTTCTTGTTTTCACCATGTCCGTTATTGCTCTTATTGCGACATTTCTCTTTACATTTTTCTTTATAACGAGCCCTAACACTCCTGTTTTATGCTTATAAGCCTTACTATATTATAGTCCAATTAGATGCTTATAAGGCTTACTATATTACTGTTGTTTGGTCATACAGCACAAACTGGACATGATATATGACTAACACGCTGTGCACACGACATATCTGTTTTCAGTTTCTTAAATTTTAAAGTGGGTTTAATACATTCCATTTTTCGATCCTTGTAGAGCGTGTGCAGGCAGTTCGAGTCCTAGACGGAGTCACAGTTCAGGTCCTACTATATGGTTATGGACCGATTGTAGCAGCACATGCTGTGATGATTCCGGAGATGGTGCTTGCTTATCAAGTGAATGAATGGATAAGTTGTTTGAGGAAAGGAGTTGGCTGCTGATTGTGTGGGGATTTGCTGTGTTGCTGGTGGTCTACAAGGGGTTGTGCTGATGAGATGCAAACGAGATTTGAGCTGCATTTGGTTGTGTGGTGATTAACAGTGAGATGGATCTCAGACTGATGATTCTGCGTTCAGGTTCTGGCAACATTGTGGAGTATTGCAGCTGGTGTGTGGAGAGTTTTGGACTGCTGTTGCTAGCTTGTTAAGGCTTGTGTGGGTTTGATGGTTGTGGTTGCAGTGAACTGGTGGTTTGTTGGTGATGCAGATGGGTTCTACAAGGGTTTCCTAGTGATTTGCGAGTCTACAAGGAGGTTCTTGCGATGGTTCTGTGCAAAAATGTGGCTGTGATTACTGTGAGCCTGCAAGGGTCAATGTTGGTTTACAAGGGGGTAGCCTGCAGTGGTGATGTTGTTGTTGCTGTTCCTGGTGATGTTTTGTGGAGCTGGTATCTGGGAATTGGGTAGTGTCTGGGCAATTTCAATTTTTTGGTTTTGTAGTTTATAAATGTCTAAATACAAGGGAAAGGGGTATTTAAGGTAACTGTTTATATGTAATGTCTTTTTAAATAGTATTTTTTTGGTATCTTATAGATGCCGTCTCTTTCAATAGTATCTTTTTTTTGCTTGTCTTTTAAATAAAGTTCAGCTTTTGGCTGTCTTTTAAGTAAAGAAACAGACAAAATTGGTCCTTGTGTATAATTCGCCGAATTGCTAACTAGGGTTCATACCCGTACAAGCTGAAAACAAATCAACACGTCGAGAATTACCGAAGATTTGAACCGACATCTTTTCAAACCGTGACGACTTTAAACAACTCTAGCATATCAATCTAGGATGATTCACTATCCAGATCCCTAACATGCAAATCGATTAGCTCACCACCTAAACTCGATTTGTGAATTTGCTCCGTGAAATCATCTCAATTCACTTCTATTAGTTATCTCCACCATCTTACATATTTTGGTTCCAACTACAAACAAAGATCTAGCGCAACATAGTACCACATTCAAGATTCTAATGGTTATATCCTCAAATCTTGCTTTGTTTTCTCTCCTTTTATAGCATCAGTTGGTCATCGAATAAATGGCGCTCACATGGATTAAGTTTTCACACGTAATGCATGAAAAATACAAACTTATTTTGTTTGATCTTTTGGAAACGTGCTTTGAGCCCTCTCAAAATTCTGCCTCCCCTCTTTTCAACCCTCCAACTAGTAATGTTGGTGCTCCACTTAATTTTCCAACTTTTTTAAATACCATATATTTCATTAGTCCTAATCATTACATTAATGTTAATTATTAGTTTAAAGAAAACTATATGATTAGTGTTTAGATTAATTTTAGAGAGAGAAAATCAGATTTTTGGGGTGAGGGAGAAGAAAAGGAGGAAAGAAAGAGGGAAAAAAATCTTGGATTTTTGTTGTGATTTGTGTGTTGTGAGACGTTTGGGGGGAAAAACATGGGTGTCCCGTTGCGAGAGATCCGGACATGGGAAATTCTTTGTCGCATCGAAATGTTTTCACTCCACTGGAAACTCAAGCCCAAAATGACGATTTCGACGAATTTTGTGTCCGAAATCCGGAAGATAAACAATTGTATGAGAATGTTAAGACATAACTTGAAAAAAAAATACAGTAGAACATTCGGCCCGTACGATGGGAGTGACGTAGGGGCCGAATGTACATTCTAAGACCGTGTTTACAGTTTTAATCCCTATCTCAACATCCGGAGAATACACACCTAATCCCAATAGAGATCCTTATAATATTTTAATGGTAGCTCTTTTTGTCTCCATTAATACTTATTGATAATGAAAATACCAAAGAGGTAGTGAGAAACTCGTGTTTCATTGGATTTTCATTGGTCATATAGAGTATGATGATACAGGTATGGCCTTTTCATCTCTCAATGTCGTAAATCCTTTCCGTTGAATAAAAAGTTTTGTATAGTTTGCTTCTACTTTTTTTCTTCCCTTTTGATAAAGCTATCTCATGCATGATGATTTTACAGTTCTGCATCGTCTTTATGGCTACAATTTTAACCCGTTGTACCAATGCACATCCCCGCTCTTACTATCCTGGAAAAAGATTATCCTTGGACTGAACACCAGTGTAGATGAATTTTGTACACCTTGAAGGCTTCTGCCTTCTTAAGAAAATCTGCAACCTACTTGTTGTTTTCTGCTTTATTCTTAGTTGCAACTAAACATGGAGGCCCAGGTGCTAGACAAAGAATCTCTCATAAGTCTTGCGCAAATAGAGAACAGAGAATCTTAGCATTACACTGGTGCATCAAAAGATAGACTGATGATTTCGTTTTCGCCTGCCTAGATCCTGATTTTGAGTACTTGAATCATTTTTTTGATTATGACTGGTTCCAAGTTTTGTTGGTCTGTCGTTCATGTTGTTTGCGTCATTTGCCTTTCCTTCAGCCATTATGGCACTAGCCTTCACCAGTCTGTCAACCGAGTAGTTTTAATCAAACCTTTAACAGTATCTCCAATCAACATTTCCACGAACCATTCATCATGCATAACTTTCATAAGATACATGCACCAAACTATTACGTAGGGGATGAATTACATCCCTTAATTGAATGTAAATAGGAGAGAATTCGTCCCAATTAAAGAAATTCAACATAGGGCCGAATATACATTCGGCCCAAAATAAATTTGAAGCGTACGGGCCGAATATACATTCGGCTCTAAAAAAAATACATATTGGAGGCCGAATTAATATTCGGCTTTAAAAAAATAAGCAATTTAGGGGTGAACTGTTCTTTGCAAAAGCATAAAAACTCCTCAAACAATCGATTTCACATTCAAAACAACAAAATACATCATACTAATACAATAATCAATATCTAGGATGAAATGGGTTTACAAATTTTCCTTCTCATCACTCTCAAATCGATTTTTTCTTCGTATTTACGATGGTGTTGGATTGTTTTGAGGGGGGGGGGGGGGGGTGGTTAGATCCCAGGGATGATTACACAACGATCAAAATTTAGTTAATCGACGAAGTTCCAGGGATGATTTGACGATGAATTGGTTGAGTTTTGGATTTGAAAACGAAGAAGGAGAAGAGGGGAGAAGGATACGGAAGGAGATGGAGGTGAAACCTATGTTAATGATTTAGAGTATAGGATTAAGTAAATATATGGTTATTAGCTAAAGACTACTCTAGTAATTTCTATTGCTAATTGAGGGATAACTTAGACAATTGCTACAAAGGGTATTTGGATAATCATTGGAGTGGGAGGGAGGCAGAATTTTGAGAGGGCTCAAAGCACGTTGAGACTGAAAAGAAGACAAATGGGATTTTTTTTTTTGATACGAATGTCTGAATTTTATTAATCTAAAGAAGCTTGGCTAGAATCCTTAGCCAACAAGTCTGAGACAAAAACCGGGAAAGAGTCTGGCATGTCTAGATGAACTTTCGACTGCCTTACAAACTTAGAAATATTATCCGCGACTTGGTTGTCGTCTCTACTAACAAAACCAAAACTACAAATTCTAAAAAAAACCAGCTAGATGTTTTATTTCTTTGATGATATTTCTGCTATCCAAGTGCGATGTTGAACAGCCCTCCGTGATAGCTTTAATCACCACTTTGGCATCTGCTTCTATGTGCACGCTGTCTAGTCCTTTACTTTGTGCCCAGAGGATCGCTTCCTTGACAGCCATGCTTTCTCCATCTTCTGCACTTAGCGCTCCATCTGAGTATGAGCCTTTGATTCCTTCACAAAGACCTGTGTAATCACGAAGCACAAGACCAGTTCCCAATTCATGAGTAATGAGATCAAAAGAAGCATCAACATTTATTTTCACAATACCTAAAGGCGGAGGTTGCCACTTAGAGATGCCTAATGCAGTACTAATTATGCTTGTTGTGTGTGAAGGGTTGGGATTATGTACAGGTAGAAAAGAACCAAGATAGTAATTAATTCTCCTAACAGACTTAATGGGATTAAGAGTAACTCCCTGATATATGGCTTCACATCGATCTTTCCATAGAATCCATCTCCCTATCATACGAACATAAAGATCAGCTTGTGACAAAAGTTCTGTAGGAGTAAGCGCAGTTGTGAACCAAGAGATTGCCTAGTTCTGAACTGATACATACTAAATTTTTACTGCCTCTATGTTAACCTTGAGCATCCCCCATACCTTTTTAGAGTGCAGACATTCAAATAAAATGTGCTCCAGTGTTTCATCATGTTCTGCACATAGACCACATTGGCCCTCTATCCCTGGTATGTGCCTTGAGAGCCTAACTCTTGTGGGAACTATACCTCTTATGCATTTCCATATATGAGTCTTGATTCGATGTGCAACTGCACACCCCCAAAGTGCCTTCCAGATCTTATCATCAGTGCCATGAATTTGTACCACTTGCCTACTGTGTGCCAGATGATTATAAGTACTTTTCACCGTAAAACTGCCAGTTTTATTAGGCATCCATATTATTAGATCTTCTTTCTCAATATCCATGAACATCGACTGGATTCTCTGAGCCGTCAAATTATCGAAAAGAGTGTGCAGGAGATTTACATTCCAGCTACCGGAGTTTGGCATTAATAACTCACTTACGAAAACCAGTTGATAGGCCATGGAATGTGAACTGACTGGTGGACTATGCATACCCACTATCCATCTGTCTAACCAAATGCGAGTCTTCCTGCCATTATTAACTTCCATGAAAACATTTTTCCTTACTACTTTAAGTCCCTCTTCAACTCCTTTCCATAGCCAGGATGTATCTGTTGGTGGAGTAGGATAATGTATAGGGTCTCCTGCATCAAAGTACTTGGCTTTAAGAACTTGAGCCCAAAGTTGGTCCGGTTGCGTACACAATCTCCACGACAGCTTAGTGAGCAATGCAATATTCAGAATCTCAAGTTCCCTCAAAGCTAGTCCGCCTTGGTTCTTTGGTTTACATAACTTGTGCCAAGCATCCAGGTTTGCCCCATGATTTGTTTTATACCCCCACCAGAACCTTCTCTCAATGGCAGTTAAGCTCTTGATAATATCTTTAGGCATAAGGAAAGTGCCCATTTGATAAACAGGGATGGAGTCGAGCACGTGCTTTACCATAGTTGTTCTTGCCGCCTGTGTTAGAGTTTTAGAACTCCAACTTGATAACCTTCTCTGGAAGTTCTCTTGTATCTCCTTAAAGGCTTCCTGTTTGGAGTGACCAAGCAACAGAGGTGAGCCCAAATACTTTTCCTTAGCAGTCATTTTCCTTACTCCAAGTAGGTTAGTTATTTCCTCTACACGGATATCACTCGTTTCTTACTAAAATAAACAGCTGATTTTTCAAAGTTAATCAGCTGACCTGAATGAGTGTTGAATTCTTCTAGAACTTGAAGTAGACAATTGACAGAATCAATGTTTGCTTGAGTAAAGATCAAGCAGTCATCTGCAAAGAGCAAATGATTAATGGTTGGAGCAGATGCAGCCACTTTAATACCAGGTATGGAGTTATTATTTTGGGCTTCGGAAAGTTTCCTCGACAAAAACTCCATAGACAAGATGAAAAGGTATGGGGAGAGAGGATCTCCCTGCCTTATTCCTCTTGTTGGTTGGAACTCATTACACGGTGAGCCATTAAGAATGACTGAGAGAGAAGTGGTACTCACACATTGATGAATAAGGTTACACCATTCTTCGTCAAAGCCAAAAAAGAGCAAAACCTGATTGAGGAAAGACCATTCTAGTCTATCAAACGCTTTGCTCATATCCAGTTTTAGTGCAAACCACCCATCTTGACCTCTTATCTTCTTCATAGAATGGATTATTTCTTGTGCTATGACTGTGTTATCACTGATTAACCTTTCTGAAACATAGGCAGCTTGATACGGTGAAATCATTTTTTCCATCAGTGGCTTCATACGGTTAACCAGGATCTTGGAAATCATCTTATACGAAGTGTTACACAAGCCAATTGGCCGGTAATCAGCTGGTGTTAAAGGTTTTTTCTTTTTTGGGATTAATGAGATAAAGGTCTTGTTAACCTGTCTTGGCATTTGCTTCGAAATGAAGAATCTCTTGATCATGTTGCAGATGTCCTCTCCAACAGTGGACCATTGCGATTTGTAAAAGCCAGCTTGAAACCCCTCTGGTCCAGGTGCGCTCCAATTTTCCATGGACTTCAAAGTACTGTGTATTTCTTCATTGTCTGGAGCTTTAAGAAGTAGCATGTTGTCTTCCTCAGTGATACCTTGGTAGAACAGAAAAAATGTCATCAGTATGTACTGGATTATTAGATGTACTAATGCCAGGAAAGTGCTGGGTTAAGTGTGAAGCAATTTGATCTCTGTTTGTGAGCCAAGCACCAGTTGAATCCTGTAAAGAATCAATATTGTTTCGTGCCCTCCTTCTGTTGGTGATAGTGTGAAAGTACTTGGTGTTATTATCCATGTCCTTCATGAAGCTATCTCTGGATTTCTGCATATAAAAATCATGTTGAGCTTTGTTCCATCTGTTCAAATCTTCATTTAGGAGGACAATCTGATTATGAGCAGCATCTGATGGTGGTTGTTGCTGAATCAAATCCAACTCAGCTTCTATTCTGACTATCTGTTGATTTATGTCTCCAAAGTGTTCTTTGTTCCATTTGGAGAGTTCTATTCTTGTGTACTTGAGTCTTGTCAGGAGTTGTTGAGCAGGTGAACCTTTAACTTGAGCAGACCAAGCTTTCTTAATTGTTTCAGCGCAAGTACTATCCGACAGCCAGGTAAAGAAGAATTTGAATGGCTTCCAACAATGTGCCTGTTCTGTGTCAGCAACAAATAGAATAGGGCAATGGTCGCTACCTATTTGTGTAAGATGAAAGAGCTTTGAATTAGAGAATATTCGGATCCAGTCTGCATTTCCAAGAGCCATATCTATTCTTGATCTTCTCTCACCAGTGCCTATGTTACTTCGTGTCCACGTATAGTCTCTGCCATTATATCCCAAATCCTCCAGACCACTAGCAAGAACTACTGAATTAACCCAGCTATCAATTGAGGACGAGCATCCATTCTGGTTATCCGGGAGATGAAAGTTTAGGTCGCCCATTAGCAGCCATGGTTGGTTTACCTGGTCCCCTAGCTCTTTGATATAGCTCCATTGTCTTTTCTTTTTCTGATAGTTCGTCTGGCCATACATACATGATAATAACCATTCCGGTTTGCTTAAATCATGTTGTATTAGGACATGAAACATATTGTCATCTGCGCCAACAATCTCAAAAGTGAAACCATCTTTCCATAGGATTACCAGTCCTCCGAAAAGACCAATAGGCTCAATGTATGTTGAATTAGGAAAGGAGAAAGATTTAAGTAAAGGTTTACAGAGAACATCACTTTGTTTAGTCTCACACAGAAATACAATATCCGGATTTTGTGTTCGTATGATGCTTCGAAGGTGATCTCTAGTAGTACTTGATCTAAATCCTTGTACATTCCAGCTGAGAACTTTCATGGTTTTTTTGAAACTGAGCGGACTAGATGGTATGGGTTCTATACAGGGATCCTGATGAGTACTAGGATGCAATGCAGACAAAGGTTGTGAAGATCTAGAATATGTAGAACTATAATATAGAGTACTTATTAAGAATGCAATGATAAGACAACAAACTACAGAACTACAATGATTAAACTTAAATGCCAATGAAATTAATGCAATGAGTACCAATATAAATGCACATGAATTAAGACCTAGAAATAGTTGACAAATGCAGGTATTGATAACAGATAAAGCTTTAAATGAAAGACTAGACACACAGAAAAGAAACTTTTGAGGTTTAATTTCAAAATAGGAGTATACCTGGTCTCCCCTTGTGGTGTTTGTTGTTCCACCTTTTCCATCCCTAGGGTTCACATCCATGGCATTAGTCATTGAGTTTGATTCAGATATCTTCTCCTGAATGAGCATTTGAGAGTCAGAAACCGAGTCAACAGAACTGGTTGATCTAGGTCTCTTAACTGATCTAGCAGAACCCACATCTTCCTCCATGGTAGTGTCTTCTTGATTAACTGAACTAGGATCAACTATCTTAATTCCATCTTTGGGTGGGATAAAAGCAGGATACTTTGTTGCTGGCTTCCTTGGCTTGGTGGCTGGAATCATATCAATATTAGGCCTGAAGCTAGGCATCTTCTTATCACCAAAACTACGAAGTTTATCTTGCATTTCATTAAGAACATCATTGTTCTTCTTACACTGAACTTTGTTATGGGGGATGATAACATAGCACTCTCTGCATATTTTCTGAGGCTGTCTTTCATAGAAAAATTTGTTCAATTTTGTTGTATTTGCAGCTGTTCTTGCTAGTACACCTCTAATCATTGGATTTGTGAGTTTAATTCTCACGCATACTCTGAAACAATCACCAGTCTCTGGCAAACCACTGGGGGGGTCTACAGCTACAACTTCACCCATTACTTCTCCCATTTCTTTTACTGCCTTTTGACTAAAATGTTCAGGAAGCAAAAACTTCAGCCAGATCCAGAACTCATGATGATCCCAGTCTAGTTCATTGTATGGAGTGGTTGGATCATATAGATGCACAATGAGCAGATGACCATCAATAGCCCATGGTCTTTCTTTGAATACTGATTGCACCGCACTTAACTTCTTCAGGGTAAACACCATCATATTACGTTCAACTTCAAGAACAGACACCTCCTCCTCCGGGATAAAAGGCCATGTAAACTTCAGATGCCTTTTTACAACCCTCTCAGTTAGCCTAGTAGGGCTGAAGATCTTTCCAATTAGTTGCACTTCCACTTCTTCTTCTTCTTCCGCAGCTTCTTTTCCATTGGTTGTAACATCAAGTTCTTCTTTCTCAATCTCCAGAGTAGTGTCTTGCAGTTTCATTGTGATCTGATTAACACCTTTTGATGCTGTTGAAGATGACATCGCCGCTGCACTACTGCTAGGGTTTTCCATTAAGAAAAGATGATATGGAGTTAGTCTTAGGGAAGGATTTATTATAGGCTTGGGATATGCATAGTATTTAGGGTTTCCATAGATATGGAAATTTTCAGAGATTCCTGGAGAACAGGTATGGTAGGAAATATTTAGGATATAGATAGTAAAGGCTAAAAACCAGGTGACTTTATTACGTTTCCTAAAATTGAAACTAATTTTTGAAATTTGAATTTTGCGAGAATGGTGGGAACTTAATTGACTGACCCGACTGACTCGGTTCTCCGACTCAGTAATGGATGAGCAAACGCCAACCAAACCATGCATCAATTCGGAAACCCTTCTAAGAAGATATCTGAAGATCAAAACTGAAACCAGTTGTGCTACAATGACAGCAAACGCTATTTCCATCAAAGGATGTGAGGCAAACGCCATTTGGAAAAGGTTGAGAACAACCTGCAAACACAAAGAGAGATGAGAGATTTAGTTAGACATAAGTTTTTGAGAGATTGGTAAAACAAACAATAAAATGATTTAACAGTAAAGATTGAGGGATCATGAACTTTAAAACCTATGAACCTAGGCTAATATGTTGATGAAAAACATCTACTGTGTAAACAGAAATGTAAAAACATGAAAAACAAAAGTTATAAGTAATCCGAAGAAAAGGTTTAATCAAAAAACTAAACTATTAATTGAATGAGTAAACCATGATTGAGACTGTAGATCTATGATTAATGGTGTTTCTAGATCATTTGATTGATTGAAAATGGTTTTATGATGATAACACTGAGTTGACCCGGTTTCGCCCGATCCTCAGAGCCTTATCGTGCTTTTTGAAGGTTGGCGTAGAAGACAAATGGGATTGAAACCCTGGCTTGAGTGCTAAATCCTAAAGGTACTAAGGTTAGGGGTGAGCAACGGTGCAACGATTGCGGTTTAGGGGGTCCCCGCGACCAAACCGTCAAAAGGTGCGGTTTGATTTTTCAAACCGCGACTGCACCGTGCACCGCCGGTTTTTAGAACCGCGGTTTTGCGGTTCTTGCGGTTTGGTCGCGGTCCCCCGCGGTTTTCAATACAAAAAAAAAAAAAAACAGAGAAACAATTAGTCTTCTTCAAACAATTGGATGGTGCCTTTTTACTTGCAACCGATTCAGTTCCCATTAGTCTTCTTCAAATACCTGTTAAATGAAACCCAAAATTAGCCAAACCCATGGAAGAAACAACAAAAAGATCTCAGCTTTATCAATTATACCGGAAAGGAAAACCCAAGTGACCTAAATCCACAGCAATTACGCAAAATCATAAAAACCTCCAAAATCAAAAACACGCATATTGATATTGTATGATGGTCAAGCCATCAGGGTTTTGAAGCTAGATCTGATTTATTAAAGGAATCAATCAACCAAATCAAACCATAGACAGTAAAAATTAGGGATTTTAAAGCAAAATCAATCAAAACCCTCTTACAAAATAGGTCTTGAATGAGATATGGAAACCAAAAATAAAGAGATATAAGGGAAAAGAAATCATACCAGTTAAACTTTAGCAGAGCACCACCATTGAATCCGGCGACCATATGGTGTATCATCATCATTAGTATAGGCGAATATGGGTGTATCCACCACCACATCTAGAGACCATGAATTTCTTATACTATCCATCGATAATCATTCAACCACAAAATCAGACGACAGAAGAAGAAGAAGAACGAAGCAGAAATGAAGTTAGATTTTTGGATCGAGGGTTTTAACCCTTTGACTTCCAGTAATACCCCTAGGTTATTATTAAAACTACGAAATTACCAGCGGTTGCGGACAAATCCGCGGTGCACATGGGCCAACCGCAACCGCCCCGCTAAATCATGCGGATTCGAATTTGAAACCGCCACCGCCCCATTGACTGGACGGTTTGGGCTCAAACCGCAAATTTGCGGGCGGTTCCGGTGCAAATCCGCGGTTCCGGTGGTTTTGCTCACCCCTAACTAAGGTAGTGAAATGAAGACCAAGTTCATATGAAACAGTCGAGGCCCAAACCCAGTAACCTGCGTCAAGTCATTTTGGCATTTTAAACCTTTAGAAATCTGTCTGAGCATCGCGGTGCACCGCGCTGAATAGCAAGAATGATGCAAGATTATTGTTGGATATTTAGGTAAAGTCTGAGATTCCCCCTGGTTTTATCAGCAAATGCAAGGATGGAACTGCATTCAGGCATCCCCTTAGGTTTGTTCTCAAGAGCAAGACTTTGAATCCCCTTGGACACTAAATCAACAACTTTGTCCCAGTGGGAGCAATGAGCACTAGTTCCCACGGAAGAGCAAATTGATGGGGTGGAATTCAGAGGAGTACACGCTGAGCACTAGCAACATATAAATATCACCACATGTGACAGTGAGATGGATTGTACAGCACAAATAACGCCGTCTGCGATGCAGATTTAGTCCTGGTGATAGTAGATACTTGGAAAGAAATACAGCAATCTATTTTTTCAGGTTTGAACAAAGAAAAACCTCTGGGGAATGGCAACATTAGAAATAAGTTTGGTTTATTAGAGTCAAAAGCGACATTAATATAGACGAAACCAGCTACCTAACCATCAATATAACTTAGATTCATTTATCTTTCTTTGACACTTTAATCTTTAATATTACGACTCACAGTTCAAGTTCCACCAACCCATCAACCTTTACCCGATCTTAGTTTATAGCTAGAGCTTGGCTTTGCAAACAAACCATAGAATTACCCAGAGGCAGTGATTAACCGATCGTCAGAATAATGAGCACCGGAAGTTCACCACCTATAGTCGTGCCTCTGGTTCTTGAGTTGATTAAAGAAAAGATCACTGAAATCCCAGATCGATACATCCGTACTACTAATCTGGATCATGTGCATCATCCCATTGACGACTCGACGGCTGAATACAACATACCTGTTATTGACATAGAAGCCTTACTTTCTGGAGAACCAGTATTGGCAGATTCTGAATCAGAGAAACTTCATTCTGCTTGCCAAGACTGGGGTTTCTTTCAGGTACTGACTTTTGAGTTCCAGGCAACAACATATGCATAATTTTCTCAAATGATTAGTAATGTTTTGTTTTGGTCTCTAGGTGGTAAACCATGGAATTAACTCTCTGCTGATTGAGAAATTGAAGTCAGAGATACACAAATTGTTTGCACTTCCATTAGAAGAGAAGAAGAAGATATGGCAGGAACCAGGAGACATGGAGGGATTTGGGCAACAGTTTGTGATTTCGAATGACCAGAAACTTGATTGGTCAGACATGTTTTACATAACAGCACTACCAACTAGAATGAGAAAGCCTCAATTATTCGCCGGGATATCACCTCTACTAAGGTATGCACATTAGTAATCACACTTTTGCTTTGTGCAAAGCACGGCGGTGTCATATTTGAGCAAGTCGTCTTTATGCAGGGAGGCGTTGGAAGCTTACTCCTTGGGATTGAAAAACCTGACCATGATCCTACTAGGAAAAATGGCAATAGCTCTAAAAATGGATTCTAATGAGATGGACGAGTTGTTCAGTGACTGTTTACAAAGAATGAAATTGAACTACTATCCTCCTTGTCCTAAGGCAGAGCAGGTCATGGGAATTTCACCACATTCAGATGCTGGAGCTTTGTCGATTATCCTTCAGCTTAACGAAACAGAAGGCCTTCAGATTCGTAAAGACGGAAACTGGGTTCCTGTGAAACCCATCCCTGGTGCACTTGTAGTCAATGTCGGAGACATGATTGAGGTAACACAATGCCAGTTTCTTCAAACATTTTCCACCATTTTACTGCATTAACCTGACAAGAATTTCGATATTTGAAAGAGCTAACAGTAGTACTGGTTTGGCAGATTATCACCAATGGCGCCTATCCAAGTATCGAGCACAGGGTAATGGTGAATCCAACAATAGAGAGGCTTTCAATTGCCACATTCCATTCAACTAATCCAGATGCAGAATTTGGTCCTGCACTTAGCTTGATTGATCCTCCTCATAAGCCAGCACTATACCGAAGAGAGACATTAAAGAAATTCTATCAAAACTTCTTTGCCCAAAAACTTAATGGAAAAACCACCAGCCTAGATTTCATGAGGATTGGAAATGGC
>JAJJMA010250336.1:509-19141 GCA_023529015.1 Papaver nudicaule
CATTCACCGGAGCTTTTGGTTGATTCTGGCCCCACTAAATAAAATTTTCAAATTTTAACTAAAAATCATTACCTAAACGTATACATATCTACAAAATCCTAAAATATTTAATAAAAATCGGAAATATAACTTTAAAAATGGATAACAATTATATTAGAACAAATCCCAAAATATTAATAAAAAATAGAAATATAACTTCGAAAACATGTAACAATTATATTACTAAAAATTATTACCTAAACATATACTATATATATCTATAAAATCCTAAAATATTTAAAAAATCGAATTATAAACAATTATATTACTAAAAATTATTACCTAAACGTATACTTATCTACAAAATCCTAAAATATTTAATAAAAATCGGAAATATAACTTTAAAAATGGATAACAATTATATTACTCCCTCCGTCTCAAAATAACTGACCGCTTTGACAAAGTCAAAATAATAAGGGGATTATTTGAATTTCCGGGTATACCCTTATTAAATGTCATATAATTGCTAAACTTAGAAAATACAAAATTTATACTAGAATTATATATAATTGGAAACTCTTAAAAGAGAATAAATGATGTTATTTTTTGATAATTATAAAAGGAGAGTAATATTTACAATTAGATTAAAAATCTTTATGGAGTATTTAAATAAAATGAAAAAAATAAGAAATCTAAAAGCAGCCAAAATTAAAAAAAAACTTTAAAGGAATGGAGATAAAATAAAAAGATATTATTAAATTTGTTTCCAATTTTAATATATATCCTTTAAGATTTTTATCTCAGGGCCCACTGAAAAATAAATTTTAATATAAAAATATTAGGGGTATATCTGCGAGTTTGTTGAAAAAATATGGATATAATTAGAAGCTGGTTACATTTTTGAGACAAATGAAAATAGAAATGAGGTCAGTTAAACTGTGACAGAGGGAGTAGAACAAATCACAAAATATTAATAAAAAATAGAAATATAACTTCGAAAACATGTAACAATTATATATTAAAACAAAATCATATGCTATTTTTCATCATGATATCATCACAAAATTAAATTGACCATAAAAATCAATAGTCCAAAGTCCAAAATCCGGTTACACTTTTCATAGTAATGATCAAACTAAACCTAATTACAATTCCAGAATATAATGAAATTAAAAAATTATTAGTAATCAATATGGAGCAAGGAATAAAATTTAAAAATTGAAATACCAGGAGTCGTGGATGGTTAGATAGTTACGCATTGATCAAAGTGCTCATCTGACTCCATAGAAAAGTTGATTGTTAATCCTGTCAAACAATTAAAATAAAAACTCATTAGAAGGAGATTGTTTGAAAAGTTAACAAGACTACCAATATTACGCTCATTTAAGAAGAACCAAAAGAAAAACACTCTACAAAGAAAATATAAAATCACCAACATTGTTTGTGTCAAATGCTATACATAGAAATTCCTAGACCTGTGTTTAAATTACTATCCGAAAATATAAAATTTTGCTATTTTCAAATTAATTTTCCTTGGTAATGTTTGTTTCAAAAATGGAATCTTTAATTCTATTTCTAAACCTAAACCCCAAATAAATATTTACTGAATATATATATTTTTAGACAATATTGCAACAACCGATTCTGGATATCCAAAAATATAAAATCATTAGATATTTTAGGTGTTAATAATATTATTTCCATAACAAAATTTTATTCTTATGGAGAATTAGTAGGTTGATGCCTATGTATATAACTATAGGCATGTATTCCATCCATAGTTGTTCGTCGCTTTTCTTGCGATTGATGCCTCTTTATCTGATCACCTCCATTGTTTGTTGTGCAGGTACCCTTGATCATGCGCGGTGCATCTGTTGTAGTTGTTCGGGCATATGAGGTGAAGATATAAACTCATTCTTTCTCGAATTGTTGACAGTTTCGGTTAATCATACTAACAACGTATTTCTTGAATGCTAATTCTTTTGATTTTATTATGGATACAGCTGATATTTTATTTTCTTGAATTACAAAACAAAGTAACAAATAATAAACTATTTTGATTTTCATTATTTTATTTATTTCGACGGTAGAAGGAAGAGCAGATATCTTTGTTTTCATCTTTATCCAGCTATAAACCTTGCTGAAACTTTTGGCCCGCCGTAATCAAATATGGTGAGCTATCGACACCTCGATATAATGTTTTTTTTTTTTTCATTCAGTTCTTATGCATACGTACGTGGAGTGTTTCTAGATTTCTAATTCATTGAGATGCAACAATGCATCGTGAAAGTTGTTAACTTCGAATTCGAGCACCATATGATCCATGTTTTCTTTTCTAAGAAAACGAGTTTTATTTATACGTCACTCTATCCACTTTTTGTGTAATCTAAATCCAAAATATCACCCGATTAAACAAGAATAGTACAATTCTAGATATTTTCCTTCATGGAAATCCAAAAATATAGTCAGGAAAAGTTTTTCTTGGGCTATAGGATATAAAAATCCAAAAATATAGTCAGAATTCTAGAGTTTTTCTCGGTCTATAGAATATGTCTGTATAAAATATCTGAGCAGAACCCAAACCCTATTCTTTTTTGTCTGTCTTAATGATCCGTGACTTTCTGTTTGTTTTCTGTATTTATCGGTGAATATGCTAGATGATTCTCAAGATTTGCCGGGTTTATCGGTGTATATTCGATGTGATTATAAAGACATGGTTATCTACTTCAAGAACATCTTAGGTGATCTTTTGTACTCTTGCTTCAATTTACTGTTGTAGGTGTTCAAAACTTAGTGTTCTTGACGATGAAGAGCAGATCATTATATCAAGTGAAAAACAAGATGCTACTTATGTGGGTGTCTCTGTTATTCTACGCGGACAATCTCACTCACTTGGCTAATGCTCTACACAGTATGAGGAGGAAGATGAAGGCGCGACTGTTAACTAATCGGGTTAGTATATGTATATCTAAATCTTTGTGGCTTTTGTAGACAGTTATATAAATTTATAATATTAATCAATCTTTAATCAACTTCATGTGCTTTATTGTTTTAGAATTTAGAAACGTCCCTCATCTTTGTGGAATGGAGCCCTTTCAAGCTATGAGAACAAACAGAACAAACAACAAGCAACACAGTTGAAAGTTGGAGATTACCTATACTCCTACAAATAGCCAAGGTTCAATATTAACAGAGAGTTATTGCTTATGTGATAATTTTTTTATTGGCTTAATGGTGCTGATTTGTGGATTTCGCATGATCATTTCGGTTCAAGGTACTCACCGAAGGATTCTCTTGCTTTCATGGACATTGTAGAAACAATTCTCTTCAGTCTTCCTTTCTTAGTGAATTCAGACCAGTAGTTTATGCGAAAGAACAAACCAATAATATGCGAGTAAATATTGCAAGTTCAAGGTGATTTCAAATAACAATGATGGTTGACGACATAAATATTCTCCATAATGCACGCGTGATTTGCAGTGATTATTCACAGTGAAGAGCAATCTGGTGGAAAAATGCTCAATTTTCTCTTGCTTGATGATTGTACCTTTGCACTTCTGTTGTGCAACTTATGTGCAAATCTTTACTTTTATGATGAGAACCTTGACGGAAAATTTGTATGTTACATATTCACAGAAAATTACGGGTTAAAAATGCACACAAAATTATAGTTCATTGGAACTGTCACGTGGTAAACGGAAGAATACCATCAAGACACCAAGGAAAAACAATGCTCGATAAAAATGCACACAAAATTATAGTTCATTGGAACTGATCACGTGTTAAACGAAAGAATATCATCAAGACACCAAGGAAAAACAATGCTCGATATTTGTTTTTCCTTAATAAAATACTGACATAGTCTAGATTGAGGAATTTTTTCAAAAAATATCAAACCCCTAACTAGATTTTTTTAGGAACACATGTTTCTGGATCTCCAACGGTATACAAAAAACAGAAAAAAAACAGAAGCTGGAACGGTATAATTTTGTATGTTAGTTCATCAATGCGTGGGTTTTGTCATATTCACATGAAATCATGGGTTAAAAGTGCACACAATATTCTAATTTATTGGAACTGATCACGGGTTAAACGAAAGAATACCATCAAGACATCAACGAAAAACAATGCTCGATATATGTTACACCTTAATTATAGAATACCAACATAGTTGAGATTGAGAAAAAAAAAATTAAAAAAAAAACGCTGACTAGATTTTTTTGAGAAACACATGTTTTCGGATCTCCAACGGTATACAAAAAAAAATAGAAGCAGGAGCTCCAGAATATTAGGAAATATCAATCGCTAGAAAATGACTGTTGGAACGATATACTTTTGTATGTTGCTGTTTCATCAATGCGTAAGTTTATCATATTCACAGGAAATCACGGGTTAAAAGTGCACACAATATTCTAATTCATTGGAACTGATCACAGGTTAAACGAAAAAATACCATCAAGACACCAGCGGAAAAAAAATCCTCGATATTTTTTCTGTAAAATACCGACATAGTCGAGATTGAGGAATTCAAAAAAGAAAAAATATCAAGCCGCTGAATAGATTTTTTTTAAGGAACAAATGTTTCTGGATCTCCTACGGTGTACAAAAAAAATAGAAGCAGGAGCTCCAAAAGATTAGGATAAATCAATCGCGAGAAAAAGACTGGGATGGTATGATTTTGTATGCTACTATTTCATCAGTGCGTAAGTTTATCATATTCACAGAAAATCAAGGGTTAATCTGTATAATTTGTATGTTATTGTTTCATCAATGCGTAAGTTTATTTTATTCACGGGTTAAAAGAAAGAATACCACCAAGGAAAATAAAGCTCGATGTATGTTCTACCTTAATAAAATACCGACATAGTCGAGATTGAGGAATTTTAGAACAAATATATCAAGCCGGAGACTTGATTTTTCGAGGAACACATGTTTCTGAATCTCCCACGGTATAAAAAACAATAGAAACAGGAGCTCTGAAAGATTATGGAATATCAATCGCTAAAAAAAAAAAACTGCAACAATATAGCTTTTTGAATAGTTTAAGGAGCTTCAGAAAAAAAGTATACGCTTCGATATGTGGCACTACAAACACTTGACTCTTGGTTGATAGTTT
Organism: Papaver nudicaule; assembly: GCA_023529015.1. NCBI lineage: Eukaryota > Viridiplantae > Streptophyta > Magnoliopsida > Ranunculales > Papaveraceae > Papaver > Papaver nudicaule. The sequence goes on from JAJJMA010250336.1 coordinate 5,605, forward strand.
TTTACGACTTTATATTATGTTTCTCCACCATCGTTATTAATTATGTGTTTAACAATTGTGCAATATGCGAGACAATCAAACCCGTGCGTAGCACGGGTGACCAACTAGTATTATAATAGATATTGTGGGTCAATATTTATTTTAAAACTAATAAACTATGAAATAAGCCATATACGTTATATCGCTTCCCCTCCTCCCTCCATAGTGGTCAGGCGACACTGGGAGGGAGGGACTGGCCTGCAACATTCTCCTTTCCATTCCCCGTTCCACAGTGAACAGCCTTAGTCCCAACACCGTATTTGTTACATTTTTCATAGTATCGTCAAACTTCACTTCGGGTGCAAATTAAAGCACAAGTAAATTCTAACGTTGAGACTTGAGAGGGACCAGAATTCACCTCGCGACGTCCCCCACATAATGCTACTTAGATTCTATTTCACCAAAACATAAACAACCCACGTGGAATAAGCCATGAAGTCATTTTCTAGTCTAAAGTACCATCTTTTATTTAATTATCATTTGCTTTCCACCAGTCAATAAAGAGATCATACCAGAGAGACATGACAATAGTGAAATTGGATTTTTTTTCCGGTACCATCCCGGCCAAAAAAACATCTAAAATGAAGTGGATTTTACTTATTTCTCCTCATTCCATCACTTTAATCTCCCATTTTCAGTCTTTTTACGGTAACACCCCGGCCAAAAAGCATCCAAATGAAGTGGATTTTAGTGATTATGATTATGAATGTCTTTTTAGCCGGCAAGTCACCGGAAAAAGACTGAGATTTAAGTGACGAAATGAGGAGAAAGGATTACCTTTTTTATTTTTTGATGATAGATAAAAGGAAGGAACTTTGATGTCAAAGACACCCCACATACCATTACCAATGAAAATGGCCATTTTAAATGAAATCTCTTAACCCATTAAAGACTTGAAAGCCCAAAAGGTAGTGCGGAAATCCTAGCCCGCAAGAGCATCAAATGGTAAAGGAAAAATTAAATTTCCCCTGATCCTAAGAGCAAAGACATTCCCTTTATTATAGTAAGATTTTGTAATTAATGGAGATGGAATAAGGGTTAAAAATATATGCATAAAAATCATAAATATATTTTAAGTTGATATTTTTTAACCATAATAAGATTTAGTCCATATTAATAATAATAATAATAATAATAATAATAGTAAGATTTAGTAATTAATGCAGATGAAATCTAAATATCCAATAAAGTTCAAAAATATATGGATAAAAATCATAAATATATTTTATTTTTAATATCTCTTAACCATATTAAGACATTGTCATCAACTAGGAAATATTGTTAGTATATATTTTGTATATGTATTCTATTTTATCTATATAAATCAATGTACTCCACTTTCCATGTCATATATTTAGTCTTTCCGAGAAGAATAATAAAAATGCTGAAATTCATCGACTCAGCAAGTTGGTCTCTCATTCTTGCGATATTCATTTATGTAGTTTTAACTCCAAAACAATTAGTTGATGGAAAAACGATTTCGAATACCGGGAACAAAGCAATAATCAAAACTATTAAGGTAAGGTAAAACCTAGTTTACATTTGTTTATACAGTAATCTCATGCTTCTCTGCGTATTACATATCAATTGATATTTATGGTGTAGGTTGACAAAGATGAGATCATCGATTGTTACGATATCTTCAAGCAACCTTCTCTTAATCTTCCTTCACTTCATAACCATACAATACAGGTTTAACACATACTTAACTTATATATTTATATACACATTATATGTTTATGTTTGAAACTCTAAAGAGAATTGCTTTGTTTTTATTGGTATATATAAAACAGATGAGACCAAGTATTTACCCGGAAAATTTTAACTTAGATAATCTCGGGAGGACACTTCAAGTTAAACAAAATTGGCATAAGTTTGGAACTTGTCCACATGGAACTATCCCAATTCGGCGGAATATTGGAAAACACTACTACTCAGCATTTTCACGTAAACAATTTCGTCCAAAACATTCTCACGATAAGAAACCTAATGCATTACGACAAAATGGAATTACAGACAATCATGAGGTATAATTATACGTCATTGTTTTTCTTATGAAACGTTTTAGTAATTGTTTTGTTTATATATAGTGTGGTTGTAATATTTTGAAATCATGTTTTGATATGTGCTTAATGACTCTTGTAGTATGCGCAACTTGATGTACACGGAAGTTTTCTAGGAGCACAAGCAAAAATAAATCTTTGGAATCCGGGTTTGGAATCACCGCATGAAATAAGTGTATCCCAAATCTGGATTTTGGCTGGTGACAATGATGATCTCAATACTATCGAAGCTGGATGGGAAGTAAGTTATCCAACCAAGGTTGTGTTTCTAGAATTCAAACTTGAATTTGGGACGACTTCTTAGCTTAATTTTTCTTTTGAATTAGGTGGACCCAACCTTCTACGGTGATTACCAGACAAGATTCTTTATATTATGGACTGTAAGTGTTGTTCCTTCTCGAAATACTATATGTTTTTTTTTTCTTTACGATATCATATCTTATTATAATATTAATTCTAGGAGGATTAATAATAAGAAGTAATTACCTCCTCCATGAGGAGAAAAGATAGGAACCTATTATACGTACCAAAGGTTCCAAAAGTCATATATTTTTGTTCAGTATCATTTATTTTACCTTTTTTTTTGTTAGACCAATAATTATAAACAATTTTGCACCAACCTCCGATGCCCTGGATTTGTGCACACATCCTCGGATATTGCCCTTGGTTGCAATTTTACGGAAATATCCACTTTCAAGGGTGACCAAAAGGATGTCACATTCAGTATACACAAGGTAAGGATGAGGAAATAATCAATGTCTTGTTGGAATTGTTTTGCCAACTCTATTCTGAAAATTGAAATTGAATAATTTTGCAGGACCAAAACAGTGGAAATTGGTGGATACAAGTACAAGGTATTCTAGTGGGTTATTATCCAAGTTCTCTATTCACCCAATTATCAAAGACAGCAGCAGAAGTACAATTTGGTGGAGAAATCTATAATGGAAGATATAAAGGGCGACATACTACAACTCAAATGGGTAACGGTCATTTCCCTTCAGAAGGAGGCTTTGGAATATCCAGTTTTTTCAATCAAATTCAAGTAATTAATGAAAATAATGAAGCCAAAGACCCTGAAGATGTTAAGACGTACATATCAAATCCAAATTGCTATGATTTGAAAGTTGACAAAAAACGTACAAATGGATATGGTTTTTATTATGGAGGTTCTGGTTATAATGATAATTGCCAGTAATCATGATGTGTCATATGCCTAGGTGGTTAGTAGTGGTTATGCCTTGACAAATTTTTATGACTTGAAAGTTCACAAAAGGCATACAAATGGTTATGGGTTTTACTGTGGAGGACATATTGTGGTTAGTATTCAGTAGTGGTAACCCTTCAAAAATAATTATTAACATTTTCTTTTAGATATGCTTTGTAATCAGGTTAATAGTGGAGGCCAAATGTCGTTCATTGAGTGAGCAGAATTTAAGAACTTGAGTGGTGTATTTTAAGTTGTAAGGCCGGTTCCTATGGGACACGCCAAATGCATGTGTTTGCAATCCCACGTGGCCTAGCAAAACTTTTTTTGGGCAGTGGTTATCAATGAAAAAAGCATCGACAGATGAAAATAGTATCGATGTCGACAAAAATTTCATCGACAAATGAAATTTGTGTCGTCGATACAATTTGTGTCGATGTCGACACTATTTCCATATTTGTCGACACTATTTTTGTCGATTATAAATTGGGCGTTGAAGAGACTGTGTAAGTCATTCTCTTCGCTCTTCTTCTTCTGCATCTTAACTTTTCTTCTGCCATTTTTTCTTATTTACAATAGTTAGCCGATCATGGAGCGTATCACGAAATCATTAAAGAAAGCGATTGGGAAGAAAAGAAATAGAAAGGAGGGCACATCGATCCAAAATATACAAGTTCAAGAAGATGTTGTTGATCCCGAAGAGCACATCGAGCAGCCCACAAATATATGTTGGACTCAAAATAAAGATTACGAGTGGGCAAATGTCAGAAAACTATGCAGTGCTAGTATTATACCGGGGCATTTATCAAGGAATAATAACGACGTATCCTGGAGAGGCGGTAAGTTTTTTTTTTTCCCACTGTTATTGGTTATAATTTTATACGCCCATTTTAATCCGTAAATATTCCAATACGTACAGGCACCGGCTTAGTTAAAGCTACATTCGATGCTCTACCACCTTCAGTTAAAAATCGGGTATGTAGGTACCCATGGAAAGAGTTTTATTACCTCGACACTCACAACGAGAAACAAAAGATATTAAGGACCGTATGCGAGCGGTACTGGAAAGAATCAAATACATTTTTCTTTCCCAACTTTGAGGCGGGTAAGTTTTTTAATTAGAAATTTAATTGGGGCAAGCCAATAGTATATATGCGCATAATGTGATAATTAAATACGATGATGCATGTAGGAATTAGTCCGCTGGATTTGTACATGATCACCGGCATCATGTGCAAAGGACCTGGGATTCCATACAACTTACCCAAGTGGAAAACTCGCTGGCCCGAACGACTGCCTTTACTCAAACAACATAATCCCTCGATTAGAGGTGAGGGTATGAGTGTTTCCCACTTGAGAGATTTTTTGGGAAATTATTGTGCTATTTACGGAGACGGGAAAAATGATAATCCTAAAGAAGAGCAGGATGAGATCGAAAGAGTTTTTATATTGTGGATTCTATCCTATAGTTTTTTCCCCAATGCTAGTTCGATGGCACCCTTTGGTTTTTTGGAGACTTTGGAAAACCTGGACATGGCACCTTACTATGATTGGGGAACTGTTCTTTTAGCAGAGATACACAGGAGCCTGAGAGATGTATCCTCCTGATCATCCATTAGCTTCGATGCGTATCATCACATCTTAGAGGTAAGAAAGCCTCAGCTGCTTTTCATCAATTGTACTATTCTTTACCCGGAAAAATAATGTGATTTATTTTATCTCCGCAGTTCTGGTGGTACGTTCATTTTAAAGTGAACTATCCCACTTTGAAACAAACACAGCTACAACATCCAATTATGAAAATGTTTGCCCAAGGAAATTGGGCAAAGAAACAAAGAACAGATGGAAGCACATGCAGAATGATGAACCGGCTGCAAGGAGCCCAACGGACCACTGCTAATTACAAAGGCAGACCGTACAATGAGTGGGAGCAATGGGATTCTGATGAGAATGTCAGGGAGATGTATAACAAGAGCTTGACCAGGTGTGTATTGTATAGCCCTATATCAAAAGAGGGTGTTTGGTACTATGGAGAGAGACTCATATTTCAGCATACGGGGGTGTTAGTAAAAGCAATCAACCCACTTGCGAACGGCATAATTTCGAAGGCCGATTATGAACTGGTGAGAGAATCTTTGGGGGAGTGGGAGACAGCTGCCGATGACAGGTTTCGGCTGATTCAAAATGCAACCCCAGAAGAATTTTAGCAATGGTATAGAGAGGTTGCCGATACAACTATATTTACAGAGGCAGAAAATTACGGTGGGGCTGACGTGCCAGCAATAGGTAGGCTTCCACTTAGAAGTGATTTCTTTCCCTCATTGCCGCCTTCGGAACTTCATCCAAGGGCTTCTTCGTCCACACAAACTTATTTTTACCCTACTCAGCCGTACTCCACGGATTTACCACCTTTTCCTTGGGAAGTTCAAACGATTGATCCCAGTACTGGAAATCCGGTTCCATTCTCGTTGACTAATGCTCTTCCTGGAGAGTCTGAACCATACAGTGTGGTAGATGTGCCATATCAGCTGCTTCAACAAAGATGTAACGATTATCACAACATAATGGGTAGATTTCAGCATATGCACATCGAGGAGATAAACAAGTGGAGGACAGGTTCAATCCTTAACTTTGATCTAAACTCTCCACTTCAGAACACTAGCCCTGTTGTCCAAGCTCACAATCATAACACTCGTAGTAGAAGAAGTCCGAGCGCTAGCACCCCGAGTAGGATTCCAAGTAGTGGAGGAAACATAGATAGTAGCAGCGGCGGCACTAGGACTCGCAACTCCAACAACAGTCCCAATGTTCATAATACTCCTCCAGCGACGATCCGTGGTCCCGCTGTTTATAATATGCCTTTTCGTGGATCAAATGTCAGTCCAGTGAGTGCACCAGGGTCCTTGTTGGCAGGCTTACCACAAGGACCATGGCCCCAGAACTGGGTTTCATCCCAGGCATCGCTAAGTGAATATTGTTCTACGGAGGGAGGGTTTCAGCCGTATAATAACCCTAAAGTATGGCAGCCCGTAGCTCAACAGGGTTATTGTCCGACTAATGATTCTGATGCTTCTACAGTTCCTGGTAGCTCTTCTGAGGCCGGCATGGATTTTGCTACAGAAGCTCAACAAGAATCGCGTAACAGGGGCGATGATTTTATCAGGTCGGCGCAGCAAAGCCTATTCGGCCCTGAATTTCCCCAACAACCTAATCAAGGATCCGAGTTTTAGTTTGGCGACATGTTTATGTTCTTTTTATGTTCTTTTTATGAAGTGTTTATGTTCTTCCTGAATGAAAAAAGTTAATTAACAATGTTTTATCTTTTGGTATCTAATCAAGGCTTTTCTTAAAGAAATTGTTGCATTACATTAATTAAAGTACACCATGTGCGGCCAAAAAAAAAAACGGCGAGTATTTTGGCAACACCGCAAGGATGTTGAAACAACCCTCATAACGGAAAGACTTTCCATTATGGTGTACTCTCCACTCCTCTAACGCGGCATTAATGACTTCGTCGTTGGTTTGGCCAACGATCCTTACACGATTTTTTTGAATTACTATTTGCAAAAACGTATTAACCTTTTCATTGATCTTGCAGAAACGACCGGATAATGACTGTTCAGTACGACTCCTAATGTTTCCAGGATGCTCTTTCAAAAATTCTTCTAGTATCGCACCCCATAAAGTTTGCCCCCTATATTCGACTGTATAGGATTGGCGCGTTCCATCGTTTGCCGCACATAGTTCCTACAAATGCAAAAATCCTCTTCCTTAGTGAACCTAAAATGACTATAACGCGGTTCATATTGAGGAGATCCCGCCATTTTCACACCGAAGGAGGAGGAAAGTAAAGCCGAAGGCGTGAGTGAAATGAAGGGAAGGCTAAGTTTAAGTTTATATAGGATTGGGGCGTGAAATATAGGCCGTCGGATGAGCCTATCTTATCGATGGAAATAATACCGACGATGGAAATTCCATCGAGGTCGACAGAATTTTTGTCTGTCGATGGAATTTCCATCGACGACACTATTTCCATACGGCATTGCAAAGTTGCAAATTTGCAACTTTGCAACGTCAAAACACTGGTTTGCAACGTCCATAGCCGGCCAAAATAGCCAAAAATTTGGTTATGAGTGTCCCATAGGAACCGGCCTAAGGATACCTGTTTAACAAAGATCACCAATTTCTCCATTTCATTTTATACTGCATTTGTATGCATGATTGGTACAATTTACACTTTAATAACCAACTAGAGATTCGAACTTCATTAATAATAGCCAACCAGGCTTTAACAATATTGAAATGACAGAAGTTAGTTTAGCCACACAGTTACAAAATCCCTTTGTTTCTGATTTCTGGGACCGATTTGGATCCCTTGTAATTTCTCACAATTTCAAAAAACTCCTGCACCGAAAAACAATCCTAGTTCTCATCATCCCCACAAAGACAGTATAAAAACTACACAAATTTTTTTGGTGATTGGTAGTCTCTTAATGAGAATGATTAATACACACAAAATAGCTAGAGACAATTGTTATGTCAGACTCACTCACTGCATTTATCCTTTCCTTTCCTCCTAATATTGTCAACTATCCATGACCCTCTTTAGATTGATCTATACTGATAATAAGTTTTGCTAGACAGCGGGGGGGGGGGAAACGAGAGACAATTCTGTAATAGAAAATTGAAATAATGTGAACCCCTGCTAATTTAGGGATGGGGCCGACGCTTTGTGAAAGAAAACTTTCTCTCTGTTTTTTTGTCGTCTGTTAGGAAATGGAAGAAATTTGATATTTCGGAGGGACTGGTGGCTTCAGAATAAGGAACTGGCAAGTAAGTATACCCACGCCTCTTCAAACTTTGTAATAATCAGATGGCTTCGGTGCAGAAATGTATAATGGAAGAACACTCAATGCAGCTGAAAGTATAGACCTTCTTGAGCTCAGATATGATTTGAGAGACGGTTAGTTGATAGAAGAAAATGAAGACGACGCTGGTGGAGATACTACAGCTAAAGGATTTTATACAAAACTGACTGAACACTATACAAACTGTCGGTGTGAAGATCTGCTAGGATAAAAGTTAATTCCACCTAAAGTAAGCTTCGTCATTTGGGCAGAGATGAACAGTTCACTTCCTACAAGATGTATGCTTCAATACAGGGGAGTTAATATTGCATCTAACTTATGCCCAATCTGCAACAACGTGCCAGAGACATCGGCTCCACTAGTACAAAATGTTACATAGGTCACATTTGAAAACCATGTCCATAGACCTTTAGCTATGGTTTTTTTTTTTCAAAAACCGTCATAGTAGTTGCCGTAACAATAGGGTACTTCTACGGCTACGCAAATTAGGAGTGGCTTTTTCTCATGATTTTCATAGCCAAATGTCCCTCAAAACCGTGTCTATATGGATCTTAGTTTTTCATTTTACTAGAACATTTATCCTTTAAGCTTGGTTATAATACGCTTCTAGACACGCAATTTGATTTTTGTGTGACTAGTGTATACCCTAAAGACACGCAATTTGATTTTCGTGTGGCTAGTGTATACCCTAAAGACACGCAATTTGATTTTCGGGTGGCTAGTGTATACCCTAAAGACACACAATTTGATTTTTGTGTGGTTAATGTATACCCTAAAGACACGCAATTTTATTTTTGTGTGACTAGCTAGTGTATACCTTAAAGACACGCAATTTGATTTTTGTGTGGCTACTGTATACCTTAAAGCCACTTGGATTTCTTTAAAACCGTGGCCTTTTTAGCCCGGTGACCTGAGAATGTGTCAGTCCGGTCACCGAGTTCGCCAATAAATTGGCGACACGTGTCACCGAGCTAGCCAATAAATGACCGACATGTGTCACCGAGCAAGCCTATAAATTGAAAACATGTGTCACCGAGTAAACCAATAAATGGACGACATGTGTCACACACTACGGGAAAAATAGTAATTGACAACCCCTGAAAACAGTTGTCGTCCACTAGACAACAACTCCAGCCAGTGGGTTGCACAAGGGGGGGGATGTAGAAGGTCCTCAATTCTACACAACTCTTCACTATGAGTTGTCAACATAGTTGTCATTTCATTTTGTACCACCATTGACTCAGTTGTGAAACCCAATCCAAATTATTGGGTAGTGTCTCACACAACTCTACCAATAGTTGTGAGTGAGCTCTTTCACTACATTTACTGGAGTAGTAGATGGAAATTTCACTACACCATGATAGGTTGTCTGATCCTATTTGACAACTTGGGTGCTGCTTGTAATAATTTGTTTCACAACTCCAACACTAGTTGGGAATACACCATTTGTCAACCATTGTTCTAGTTGTAGGACTTTCTTACACAACTCCAAGAGCAGTTGTCATCTGATCTTTGACAACTCAAACTTGTATTGGGAATACTTCTTTCACTACATCTATTAGGGTTGTATACTTATTTCGAACAACTCTTAACTGAGTTGTGAGACTTTGTTTCACAACTTATCTCGTGAGTTCTGTCCAAATATTGATTATGAAAAAAAATATAGAAAATGCACTTCTGATCTTTCACATTCAAATTTAAACCAATATTAACTTAAGCTTAATAACATTTATTAATTTATATTGAAGTCATAATTTACAAGAAGGGTTCTCAATGCTAAAAGCATATGTACAACTTAGAAGAAAATCTAAAAAGAACTTGCACACTACTAATGTAGTAATGTTCAACACAGACCAAGATACATCTTCATTTTGCAGCCTAAACTTCTAACTTCCAACTCGACTGAGGTGCAAACTTGTGTTCCTTTACCTCCCTGCTAACACACTAGATGACTTTACCTCCCTGCTAACACAGTAGATGACTTTGTTGCATTAAACTCTTGTGAGGAGTCCAATGACTTTGTTGCATGAAGTGTCACTAAGAGATGGTACAGAGTCGTGATCATGATCTTGCACACTACTAAGTATCCTAATAAGTTCCTAGGATAAAACCAAGATCTAATATTACAGGCCCTATTGGCAACTTGGATCAAGTCACGCTTACATTCATCTATCTGCTGCAGCAAGGAGACAAGTCAGCAGAACTTGATCGGGATCCAGATGGTGATCTTGATACATTCATCTATAAGAAAGCAAGGTGATCTCCCCTCTGCTAATGGAGCGTCTTCATCAGCAGCATATACAGGCTTTCTGTAATAGACAAATCAACAAAATAAACACTTAGAACAAGCAAGTAGATGCCCATGAGGAACAGAAACTAACTGCAAACAATTGCTGCTTACATTGTTCTGAATTTTCACTTGATCAAGTGAGAACGAGAACTAATTGTACGCCTTTCCATCAGTTTATAGCCTCCGTAACTCATCCACGCTGCACACCATGGTAAACAAGTAATTAGCATCCCTTTAAACCTTTTACAGAAGACACTAGAAGAATTAAATTAATTTTATGAGCAAGTTTTGAAACCTTTTTTCCTTCACTTGATAAATAATGCCTGCAGCTCCAGCAGGCAATGGCTGAGTTAGAGATCCAAACGAACCCAATCCCATTTGAGATTACCTGCACAAGAACCCAGTTCCATTTGAGATGTTCACAACTACGGTGTCCTTAACAGTTCATACATTAAAAGAGGAATGTATGGCAGTACCAATATGGCAGAATGCAAACACTTTGTTGAACTGCCAAAATGTCCTTTAAATATTAAAAGGAATGTCATCGAAAACATGAAACAGAAAGGCAGTACCAATATGGCAGTATGCACACACAAAAAAAAAAACAATAATAAGGGGAACAATACACACATCAAGGGCAACAATAGGAACCAGGAGGCGGAAAAGAAAGACTCCCAACTAGGCTTGAAAAGACAAAAGCAATGGGTCTACATTTCTCATCAGGTGGGTAAGTGACCTTATGAGTTCAAGTTCAAAAGCAATGCTTGAAAATTAACAACGACGACAAGTAAAAACATTTGCCGAACAGTGAGATGCAGGGGACAATTAGCATTTCAACTAAAGAGTTTGCTAATAATAAGAAACCCATCTAGAGCCCCAACATTTTCTATCTAATGTGATACAAACATAACCTTTGCTAATAAATGTGGCAATGCCACTTTTTATTCAAAAGTTCGTCAAGTGGAAAACTATTGAAATCAAAGAAAACATCACACAAGAGCTGGTGATGTTTCATTGCTGTCGTTCCCCCTATACAACATACACACAAACCATTTGAGATCAAAGAAAACATCACAAAAGGAAGAAGATGCGATCTATACCTGAAAAACCAATGTCATAACCAAACATAAGACCTCCAAATGCAGCAATCAACCAACAAGAAACCATAAAAGGTTTGAGTAGAAACTCTTCCGAGCAGTGCCACCCATGTTTTCCTAATCTACTCTACTGTAATCCTTAGATTAAAATGCAGATTGGATAAGATCAGAATAGAATAGAATAATTAAATCCTCCATCTCCAAAACTTCTTCTTCCTCTATAATCCTCCACCACCACCACCACATCTATAATACTTCTGAGAAGTACCAACCCCCCGCTATAATCCACCACCACCACCACCACCAGCAGCTCTAGCCTTAGAAGAACTTCCTCCTAAACAACTAGCAACAGAAGAAACCCACATTAACAATTGCCATATCTTTCAAAGCACCATCAACTCGATCTCCAACTGAATTGCTTTCTCTGGATCTTTATCCACCAACTAATAAACCATCAAAAATATCCAAATCAGATAAACCCAATCAATGATTTGATAAATACGCAGGCACTAAAATTGAATCAAAATGAAGAAAAGGGGGTTTGTATTTTTAATTACCTGAACGTTTTTGGCTCGAACATAAGGAGTATCACCAATTAAAATTAAACTGATTTCTAGGTATTCATTTTTTTTTATTTTAATTTTGGGGGTTTTAGTAATCAGAGACTAATTTCATCAACAAAAAGTTGAACAAAATTATTCTAAAAACCCACAAAATTAAAATAAAACACTAGAAATCAGATTAGTAAAACCCTAGAAATCAAAAATACTAACTTCAGCCAAGCTTTTCTTGCCGGTAAAACATGGATCTGTACACACGGATTTGAAGGCTGGAAATGATGGGTTAAGAGAGGAAACTGAAGTTAGCCAGGAGAAGACATTAGAGATCCAAATTCAAGGGATTTCTGGGCAATGAAGTTGTGGCTGGAAAGAAAGATTAAATGTCAGAATCAGAGAGGAATGAGGTGATTTTGATGGCTTGTTGTGAGATTTGTGGAGTCTGGTGGCTGAACTTCAAGGGGCGTATGAAGCCATTACAGTTACAAAGATTTGAGCTCGAGTTCATGGTGATTTGGGGGTTTTCTGGGTTGATGTTGGTTGTGTAAAGAGGTACGATGATGCTGGGAAATTAGAGCTTGGATTTGTGTATTTGGGGGGCAATTTTATGGTCTCTGAAATGGGTTTGAGGTTGATGGTTTGCTGTTGGTTTTCTGTGGAGATAAGATGATGGTTTGAAGAGCAGATTGGGTACAGGAAACTCATTTAGTTGGTTTGAATTGAAGAGGAATTTTTTGGTTTATGTCTGGGTTTTCTTCAGGAGGATGAGAGGAAGAGCGCCGCTGATGAAAGGAAACTGAAAAGAAGAGAGGAGGATGGGAATAGATTAGGTTAAACACGATCTGCACTTTGGGAGGTGTTTGGGAGGACTAAAACACAATCCGATGATAATGATTTAAGACCGTTAGATTGAAATCTGAACAATCTCATTGGTTAAAGCAAAGCATACAGATTCATAAAAACAAACAAGGGTTGCTGACCATTAGATTAATTCTTTTGGACGGTATAGAATTGTTCTTTTGGGTCATACAGATTGAAGCATTTGTGCTTCTTCTGTGTTTCTTTTGTGTTTCTTTTCCCTTCTCAGGTGTCGATCCGAACTTCAAATGTGGTAGAACAACATACTAAATATCAATCTCGAAGCTCCGGGTGGTTTCCAACTCCAGATTTAACAGAACTCATCATGGAAATTAGTAAATAAGGAGCTCAGGTGTCGATTCGAGCTTCGAATGTGGTAGAACGACATACCAACTATCAAGATCGAAGCTCTGAGTGACTTCTAACCTCAAATTTATCAGAATCCGTCATGTAAACTGATAAATATGGAACTCAGGTGTCGATTCGAGCTTCGAATGTGGTAGAACGGCATACCAACTATCAAGATCGAAGCTTCGAGTGACTTCTAACCTAAAATTTATC
>JAJJMA010250347.1:0-20942 GCA_023529015.1 Papaver nudicaule
ATCATGATCAGTAATTAAGAACCCTAGCTAATAACCCAAAAAAAAAAAACATAATCTAAATTCAAAATTGAAACAAACTCAAAGCATGAATCTGATTGATGTTTAACACAATTACAAACCCCGCCTACTTCATTATCGCTATCAATAACACACATCTTGAAACCCTATCTCAAACCTTTGAAAACAGCAGAAACCTTTATGGTGTTCCAGCAGCAACATCATAAATCAAATCTGTAGATCCAGCAGCAACATCATAAATCAGATATGAGAAGAAAGGAGCGAGATTGAGAGAGGCGAGTGGTGTTAGCAAAGAGAGATTGAGAGAGGTGAGTGGTTGCAGAGAGATGGAGGCGCAAAATGAGAAGATGGGGTTAGTCGGATAGATGAAAACCTAAGTAATAGGAGTAATAGGTCACCCGGGCATAGTTTGGCTATCCCTTAGTAACGGTTGCGGGTAAAACTGCGGTGCACATGGGCCAACCGCAACCGCCCCGCTAAATCATGCGGTTTGAAAAATCTCCCCGCCACCGCCCCATTGGCTGACCGGTTTGGGCCCCAAACCGCAAATTTGCGGGCGGTTCCGGTCCCAAACCGCGGTTTCGGTGGTTTTGCTCACCCCTATGTGGAAGTGATATTCCATTTTCTTTGAACTCTATCTATCACATGGATTTTTATTGGAGCTTTTTTTCGCAATGATTTTTGCTGCTTCCGCTGTAGCATGTAGATACAACACTCACTAATTGTTTGATATTTTGGCTGGGCTTGGAAGAATTCAGGAACTTCAAACAACTCCATTGATGCTAGCCAACTTATGCTAGCTGGTAATTAGAAACTAAAGAGGAGAGATCTGTTTTTATAACGGATTCTTCGAGAGGAACTATAAGAAAGCTCCTTGGTAGACCTGCATTGCCATTGCTACCAAGTAGAGTGAAGAGAGGGAAGTACAAGTATTCCTCTCCAAGCAAGGCCTTTAACTAACCATTTGGGGGCCCTGGGATAATTTTCAGCGACAAAGATACCATTTTTGTTTGCAGAAAAATGGCCTTCATAGAGCTTGAACTTAGGTTGTAGGTATCATGGAATTTTTATGAAATGGGCCGGTGGAATTTTGCAGAAAAATGGCCCTGGGATTATTTTACCATTGCACTAGAAAAGATATTTGCATGAAATGCAAAACATACTAATTCAGGGCCCTGAATATTTGTTTCCATTCTCAAGTGCAAAATCATTTTCATCAAAAATAATTATTTCCGATTACAAAATAAAGCAATGGGTTTGCATCAAACTTTCTCTTTTTTTCTTTTCTAAAAATGGTCTTGTATTAAAAGAAAGAGAAACACCGGCTAGGAAGAGGAAAAAGGACCACGAGAAACAGAGACAGAAACGAAAATAAAGTTTGTGATTCAATACAGTGCACTCTTGCAGTTGTCTTCGACCTTGACATTTTGAAAAGAGTGGGACATTCTAGATTTTCTAGTTAAGTTGGACTGTCACTAAGAAAAAGAGCACCACAAGCCCATACAGGGATAAGACCAGGGAGACTGGTGATCTGTTGATTAGAACCTAGAAAAGTCAAACATTAAAAATCAATCTATTTATCAGAAAATTTTGAAACATAGAAATGACCAGCAAGCAGAACAATATTGCATTTTAATTGCCTACAGAAACAATATACCCGGGCTTGTGCAAGACCATGCAGTAGACGCTTTGATCTCGCTAAAGCAGAAAACCTATCTCGATAATTAAACTCAGAGACTCATTAAGAAAATAGACAGTTGAAATATGCCACATCTCCGCAAGCAAGCGGCGAGCAAGGGATCATATTTTTCTGCCATATCTGTAATCTCAGTGATGTAATAATTTTCCATTCCCAGTACATAAGCTATCCTTAGTTAGATTAATATTCACATACCTGTACAAACCAAAGTATAGTGTGGCAGAATTCAGAGCCTGATGTTTAAGTCATTCCTATTAATCCGGGAGTACAGCCAATCACTAAAGGTTTAACATTTTCAATAATGGATACCAGAATTCATACTAGACATGCGTCTCACAAAAATAAATTCACTGTAAAGGTTTTCCTCATGGTAGGTAGAGTGTAGAATTATCTTAGGTAATATCATACGAAAAAATCTGAGCCAAAATGAGAGAAGAGTATCCAACATAGGTCATACTGAAGGCAGCACCTTGTCTATTTCAGTTAACAACAAATGAGTCTAACAGTTACCACTAATCAGGACCACAGCTTGCTCGTATGTAAAAAGGAAGTTTGAAGTAAACCGAGAAAAAAGGAGAGCCAACACTCATGACATTTTCATTCCAAGTCAAAAATGTTGTGTTAAATGATGACAACACAGTTCGTAAGAGTCTTATCATGCCTAAATATAAGGGCATCAACGACAAACATTTTAAGCTGTTCATCTACAGACATAGAAAAGCTACCAAAGACCTGATAGTAATAAGAAACAGTAGAAATAGCAACCAGAGAATCGTTCAAACAAGAATTCGCATTATCTCAATTTGAGCAAATACTTTTCAGAAAAAATAAACGTTAAAAGAAGAAAACAGAAACGTTAGAGAACTTAACTTCCTAGTAATGGCGGAGGCTTGAACCAGTCGAGCTCTTGAGAAGTAGATTTTGACCAATTGGGTTCAATCCATGTGCAGTTTCTAAGCCAGCCTTTTGTGCCACGGAAGTTCTTAGTAAGATGCTGACTGGCAAAAGAGTGATACTTACCTGTTTCAAGTGAATAAAATAAGACCCCTTCACCATTCAAACATAATCTAGGGAAATATATTTTGTTCTGCATCTGACTATTCGGAGCGATTGCTGAGAAACAAGTAATGTCGCTGATAAACAACATATACTTCCCCAAACTCTCAACTTTAACCCATTCCATTTCAGCAAAATCCAATCTAAAAACTCTTACAGGCATTAGGTGACTCCCTAGTTTCACTAACAAAAGATCTTCTCCGCACTTCGCCAGGAAACTTGGATACGAGTCCGTAAAATTTTGACGTGGTCTCTCAAAAACCTCTCTATAGAAATCACCATTCTCTAGATAACAATTTCCTAAACCTCCATCATAGCCTACACAATAGATGACCCCACCAAACAAAGTTGGAATGTTACGCAACGGCGAGTACATTTCCTCATCTAAGTCATAAGAACCCCAATCTTGTTCCCCCCTTCTAATGCAGTGTATACATATAGAGATTTCATCATCAGATACTCCACAATCCTCAACGGCGAAAACAATACAATCTGAAGAAGTCGGTATAGAGGTGAAGGAAATGTCTGATGTGTAATAACACCCTGGAAAATCTGGAAGTTTGATGATCTCTTTAGTGAATGGATTATAGAAAAATAACTTCTCCTCGCTTGACATTAGTAACCAACCACCTCTTTGAAAACGGACTGTAGCACCTACTAGCAATTCTGAGAAGTTCACGAAGTAGTTCTCATGATCATGCATTGGATTTACCAAATTGTAGACAGTGGCGCAGTTATCTCTAGAGAACAATAGCCATGGGGATAAACATGCAGTTTCTATGATCTGGGTAGAAGTAGATGTAGGCTTTACTACTGACAATATCTGTCGATTGGCTTTACATACTGAACGAAAATGCACGTAATCCAATGGGTGCAGATAACTTGCAATCAACACCACCATGTCCTCGTTAAGTATGTCCCAAGGTCTTTCTTCTTCTAATCCGAGTGCATTGAGCCTCACAAACAGCTTGGCACTCCCATTCTCCAAATCATTATAACTAGATATACTTTTGCTAGTTTCCCCTGCCTTTGAGATGTAATCATGGTCTTCTTCATTAATACTCAGCTTACCTTCCTTTCTTCTCTGTCCATCAGGCATCATAATCCAATCAGGGGCAAACACTGGTTCCGGCAGCCATAGACACGGTGAAATATCATAGTCCCCAGCACCTTCGACTTCAAATTTATACAACCCCAGATCTGCAGAAGGGACTCGCAATCCCAATCCCATCGGATAGCAGAACTCATCAATTTGTTGAACAGGGGAAGTGTAATATAAACAACCCCTTGAAAGTCCCAACTTGGCAGCTGAGCAACAAACTCTGTTTTTTCTGCCAATAAACAGTACATCATCGCCTAGACTATTCACCAACTTCCACTCCATTGTAGTGAAATCCAACCGGACTATACATACTGATATTATTACCCTCTCAGATCCTCTATCATTGTAATCTATACTAATCATGAATAGGTCATCATGACCTTCCACAAAATATGTACGGCTCCGACAAATGTCCCTTGCTCCACGCAATGGAACAGAAGTGTGATCACTGACCTTGAACGACTTCATAGAAAGGGAAACCTTCCTCTCACTACCTCTAACTTGATACTGCGCTTTGATCTCCAGGCAATCCCCATTGATACCCATAGCGTATAACTTACCTTTAAAACAATGGAGGTTCTCAAGCTCACACATTTCTCCATCAATTTCTTCAGAAAATAATTGGGTTCTCCATTGTTTTTCTCCAGGGTGGCAAAATAAGAAAGTGTAAGCAGAACAGTTAGATTCAAGGTCTATCATTACTAAAACTAACGGATCCTCAATATGATTGTTCTCGTTAGTACTAATACCAGTGGTCTTAGGAGGTGATGTTAGCACACAATCAATCTCAAAAAACCCAGCAGGCTTATAAGTAATCCATTCGAGTAGACTAGGTAATTGAATTGTCTCTAATGTTAAAGGGTTCCATAAAAAACAATCTCCAAACTGGCAATTTGGCATTGAATTATCATCTTTAACATCACATAGAACAATTAACCAGCCCTGGTGAGAGGGTTTCTGCCAAAATGTTTTTCCACTCAATTCAGGTATGAATTTGGTACAAGTAGTATTTTCAGGTTCAGAAATGTTGTAAAAGGCATGATTTTTCTTACCTTCACCATGTGGAATGACAAGCCAAGGTGCTGCTGAATTTGGTGATTCTAATAATGCCCTTTCCTCCATCACCCGCATAAAAGAGAGACCTTTACTCTCAAATCTCAATTAAACTCTTGATTCTGCCAAGTTAATTCAATGATTCTGAAAAGATCTTGCTTCTTCTATTAAGGGGAGAAAAGGGTTGTATGTTTGTTGCTGTAATTTTACTTTAGCTCTGAGAAGAGAATTTTTACAGTGAAATTGTTTTCTAGGGTTTTCTTCTTAGACGGCATAAAATAAGAAAATTGACTGTTTTTATTTCTGCCCGTTTAATTAGTTAACAAAAAAAATCATTTAAGCTAAAATGGAAAAGTTATTTTTTTTTATTTTTTTTTTATAATAAAACCTTTGATTAAACTAGAGACAGAAAGTAACATTGTTGTTATCTCGACTAGCGAGATATTCAGGTGTGCCTCTTTAGTGATTACATCAAATAAAAAACATGGAGGGTACTGCTTAAAAATAAAAGGTTCGGTTGCATTCAGCTTTTGTACTAATGTCCTAGCAACCATATTAGTCTTCTTTACTATTAAGTTAAAAACGCATAATATGTGATTACGCAATGTACTTAGCGCAATCTTCCCCGTGTTGTTCCATAAGGATCTTGTCTTCCACTGTTTGCCCTCAGTTTCACCCAAAATAATTCCCTGAATAGCTTTGTTTTGACCCTCAACTTCGATGTATGTTGCCTGTAGTTCCAGACTCCAGTTGATTGTTGCGGTGACAGCCATGATCTCTCCCTCATCCTTGCTTTGAGCTTCTACTGGCTGAGCCCTCACTTCCCTGCATAGACCATTAGTATCTCTCGCAATTAATGCATAGCAAATCATGTTATTTTCAGGATTCCAGATTACTGCTATGTTAATTTTAGTTCCTCCAGGTCTTGGACATATCCAGGTTTTTATTTCAACAGCCGTGTTAGTTTGTTGTTGTCTGGTCAAGTTATATTTTGGTCTATTATTATCCATCCAAAAAGAAACTGATCTTTTCATGACTGCCCTAGGGGAATGGTTTATTCCTTTGTATACTTTGTCACATCTGGCTTTTCAGATGTGCCAAATCATTGCTGCACAAAAACCACCCCATGAGCCAGAGATACTATTCCAACCTAAAGGCTCAACAAACCAACTAGAAATTCATTCTTGGACTGATGAAGTATTAACCCCTGGTGGAAAAGGACTAAAACTTGAAGCAAACCATGTTGCTCTAGCAAAGTGGCAGTCAATTAACATATGCTCCAGGGATTCATTATCAGCTAAACACATATAACATATATTGGGTACATCAATGAATCTGGAGATAACAGCAGCACAGGAGACAATATTTTGCATGCATTTATAAACAAAGTTATTTGCTCTAGGGGCTGTTTTGATTGCCCATATTTTATCCCATGGAGAATCAGGCATAACAGTAAAGTCAGTTAAGGCTCTATAGAGAGATTTTGTCGAAAAAGATCCATCTAGTTCTAGTGACCATTGAATGATATCCCTAGAGTTTGGGTTATACTTAATACTACCAATTGCTTTAGCAGTGATAACATCAAAAGAATTTTTAATCAATTCAAAATTCCAATTAAGGGTTATTGGATCCATGAGCTCACTTACATAAGTAAGACTGTTATTGGCAGGTGGATCAGGCAAAGGAAAAATGCTTGGGATCCATTGGTCCTCCCAAATTCTAGTTGTTTTACCATTACCAATCTCCCAAAAACAATAAGGTCTAATGTAGTTGAGGCCTTTTTGGATACATACCCATATCCAAGATCCTGTTTTATTAACCTTAACATCTAAAGCATGAGGGCAATTTCTAAAGTTCTTGGCTTTAAGAAGCCGAGCCCACAATGCATCTGGATTGGATAGCAGATTCCATGCTAACCTTCCTAGATGAGCCTTGTTATTAGCTTTTAGGTCTCTAAATCCCAGACCCCTTAAATTAGTTGGTTTGCAAAGTGCATCCCAAGCTTTAAGGATTAAATCTCTTTTACCTTCCTTCCCCCACCAGAATTTTCTTTGTAGGGAAATGAGTTGGTTAGTAATTTCCATTGGGAGTTTGAAATATTCCATTTGATAAATTGGCACTGATTATAACGTATGCTTCACAGCCACAGATCTAGCTGCCTGGGTGAGTTGCCTTCCTCTCCAATTTTGAAGCCTAGATTTAAATCTCTTTACCATAGAGTCAAAGCATTTTATTTTTGACTCAGAAGTGAACATAGGAGTGCCTAGATAGGTTTCTCCTGATCTAATTTTCCTAACTTTTAAAATACTCATAATTAGCTTTCCAAATCGATTGGGAAAAGATTTGGTAAAGAAGATTCCCGACTTCTGGAAGTTAATGTTTTGACCAGAAGCAGCACAAAAAGAGTTCAGAATGACAAGAAGGTTTCTAGCTTCAGAGAGGCTAGCTTTTGTAAAGATGATACAATCATCTGCGAAAAGCAGGTGAGAAACAGGAACACTACCCCTAGCTACCCTGATACCATGGATCAAACCATTTTGTTCCCCTTTTTTTTAACAACCTAGTTAGGCGTTCCATACACAGTAGAAACAAATAGGGGGATAGAGGATCCCCCTGCCTTATACCTCTTGAGGGCGTAAAAAAAATTCCTGGCACTCCATTACATAAAACTGCAATAGCCGGAGTACTGATACATTGGAATATTAAATCACATAAGTCTTTGGAGAAACCTAGTTTTTCCATTACTTTCATTAGGTAAGACCAACTGACTTTGTCGAAGACCTTGCTCATGTCAAGTTTTAAACCCATTAAACCTATAACTTTTTTCCTTTTTTTAAACTTGTTCATAGTGTGAATCAATTCCTGAGTCATAACTACGTTATCCGTAATAAAGCTAAGAAAGTAGTGTTAATTTCTTTTAGAAGGAACTTAGTTTTGAAAAATTGTTGTACCATTAGACACACATCCTGATGAACTAGAGGCCATTGATGAGTGAAAAACTTGACATTAAAACCATCTGGTCCCGGGGATTTGTCAGCAGCAAATGCTTTGACTACATTAGTGATTTTCTTAGTGGAAGGAATAGAAATAAGTAAATTATTTTCCTCTAGAGTGACCTCAGTTTGAAATAAATCAAAAACGGAGTTATCCGGATATGGAAGCGGTTCATTAGAAAAACTTTTGAAGTGGTTTGTAAGGGTGTCTGAAATATCCTTATGGTTGGTGTGAGTGATACTATTTCCATCAGTAATAGCCGAAATACGCATTTTTCTCCTCCTATTAAGGGTACAACTATGGAAAAATCTAGTGTTTCTATCCCTAAATTTAATGTGATTATCTTTACATTTTTCTTTCCAAATCTTTTCTTCTTGATCATAAAGAACTTCTAAATCGGCTATATTATCTTTTATTTCCTTATCTTTATCACCTAGACTATTACTAGCATGCAACCTATCTATTTTATCCAAGGTATTCATAATGTTCATTTGAACCATTCCGAAAACTTCACGATTCCATTTAATCAAGTCTTTCTTAACTAGTTTGAGTTTCCCTACGACTGTGAATTGCGGAGATCCCCTGATGGAGGCATCCCAGCACTGTTGAATGATATCTAAGGCTTTCGGGATTTCCAGCCAAAGGCTAAAGAATCTGTAAGGCGTAGCTCTATTAGGTTCATAAGGTTTAGAATAAAGAAGAATTGGGCCATGATCAGAGGCTATTGCAGGCAAGTGAGTGACAATAGCATTAGGGTTAAGAGCTAGCCAGTCAGTGTTTGCCAATGCTCGGTCAAGACGAGCCTGAATTTTTTTAGGGTGCTTTTGTTGATTGGACCAATTAAAAATTGGTCCTAAGAAATCTAGATCTATTAACCCAATAGAATCTATTAAGGAAATGATATTAACAATGGATTGACTATTAAAGGGTTTTCCACCCTTTTTCTCAGAAGCAGATAAAGTTAGGTTTAAGTCACCTATAATTATCCATGGAGTATTTACTTCAGAATTCATTTCATCTAGAAAAATCCAATCCTTAATTCTTTCCTTCTTAACTGGATTTCCATATACAAAAGACAAGGTAGTTACGGCAGAATTGGGCTTAATGGTTTCACTAGCTAAGATGTGAATCATACGTGATAGACACCTAATAATGCATATTTTCCTATCATTCTAGAGGTGTTCATATGCCAAAATTATGCTATCTTTGCATTCTTAGGCCAGACTCTGTGTTTTCTTGTTTTCGAGTGCCTTTGCTTTTATTTGGTTGTTTTTGTGATTTTTGTAGGTTAAATAAAGCTTGTAGACCAAAGGGGCAAACGGAGAAAAAGAGAGACCAGGACCTGGATTTTTTTTAACGGGTGCAAAATAATATTTGCACAAAGAGAGGAGAGGTCCAAAATGGCATATGCGGTCCAATATGGATGAAGTGGTCCAAAAATGAAAAGCTGGGGGCCAAACCAAAAGACAAGGCCCAAATCATCAACCGTACATCCCTGCACAAAGAAATGATTTACGTGGTCCAGAATAAAAGTCGTGGTCCAAATTGTTAGTTGGAGTCCAAAGCAAAAGAGAGTCCCAAAACGTCACTTCCCTGCACAAAGAAAGAAAAGGAACTCTCGACAAGGTACAGACCTCACGGCCCCACCACACCAACCCAGCCATTTCTCTTCTCCATCACGTGCGCCATCACCAACCATCACCGACTCAAGCATCTCACGGTTCCACCAGCAGCCACGTGTCTCCATCAAATTTTCATCACGATCCAGCGGCATCCGCACCAACCACATGTCTGTTACAACCATCTTTGATGCCCTGCCCAACACCAGAACATCCCCTTTGGTCCCTATCTTCAACCAGGAGAACAAAAATCTCTCTCTCACGTTTTTCTTTTCTCCTTCCCCGCTCCCGCTGCAACTCCCTTTCCCTCCGCCTCCATTAAACCTCTCAACCCACGCCTGAAGAGCAAGAGCATGCGTATGGCGGTCTTATCAATAACCACAGTAAATCAAGCACCTAGCTTTGATATGCTCTCAATTCATAAAGTTCCAAATTTGTGGTGAAGAAGCTGCCAACGAGATTTAGGGTTTGAGCAATTGGGGGAAAAATTTGTATATAAATAGAGAAGATGTTGAGTAGAGGGGGGCATCCTGTAAGTTTTATCTTAAGTAGTAGAATTAATTTCTGTTTTTCATCATGTTCTAATTTCATTTTCTAGGGTTTAGATGAAACCCTTAATTCATCTTTAGAAATTCAAGTTTTTGAAGTTGTTTTTGTTTGTGCTTCATACTATGGATCAGTTTAATTTGTTGCTGCACTTTATAGCCATTCACCTTGTATGCTGCATCATTTGATGTTACATCCATGGTTGTTGGACCCCTTATAATTTGCTACATCTCAACTTATGCTTAATAGATTGTGTTGGTCTGTGACTAGTTGTGCTGTAATGAGACAATTAGTGCTAGGGAACAACACTAATCGAAAATGTTATTCTGTGACTAGATGTGCTGTAATGAGACATCTAGTGCTAGGGAGTAACACTTTAGTTGATATTAGACAATCCAATATGAGATCCCTCTGAAAATGCGGAAGACTTGTATCTCCCCCGCTGCTTCGTTTTATGGGAACATAACAACTTCATTAGCTGAATATCTAGGATAGTTAAGTGGTGGAGTCAACTTCCCTAGTACTTCTCCATCAATTGCTTGATATTTCCGGTTTCATTACGTTGCGTTTATAATTTCCATAACCAATCTTCTGCTCGTCTTTGACGATTCCATCGATTTAAATCAGTAATAGTAGCTCTTAGAATTTCATTTTACAATCACCCTCGTCTCTGTGGGAACGAACCGTATTTTCCATTGTACTCATTATTGACACCGTGCGCTTGCGGTTATATTGCATAGTAGGTTACGGACCTACCAAGTTTTTGGCGCCGCTGCCGGGGACTCTGTGTGGTTGTTTTGATTTTTCTTTGCTTCACTTTACTAATTTGTAGTTTAGTTTGCATATTTGCTTAGATTTTAGTTTCTGTATTACGTTGGTTAAGCTGTCATCATCCTGTAATATATCATTTTGTATTTTGTTGTTATTAGTAGTTTTGTTTACACCTTTGACTTTTACATTGTTGTATACTCATTTCTTCCTTGAGTTTACAGGTGCATACCCTGCTGCTGTACAAGTCAGAGAAAGAAAGAAAAGAAAGTGGAAGGAGAGGCGTAAAAAGAAGCTACTGTTATACTCATTCCCGGTTCTGTGCCGGTGGTAACATTCCCAAAACAATATCTTGTCTGAAATTTGTGCATGCCTTTGTCGAGTCTGTTTGATTGATATGTCGTCTGGGCTATGATTGTTTCTTTTCGTGACCAAAATAATCGTCTTGTTAGAGTCAATCAGGAAGACCTAGTCGAAATCCCTGTTTCTGAAGTAGATAATCTTGTCCAACCTGTAACCATGGGTGACGATCCAAATCGTCCTCGCACCCTCAAGGATTACATGTATCCTACAAGGGCAAGCCAACCATCATGCATTGTTTTGCCAGCTGCTGCTGGTCAGTTTGAATTAAAAGCCGGCACCATTCATATGCTTCCTGTTTTTCGAGGGGTTGATGCTGAAAACCCCTACCACCATGTTAGAGAGTTTGAGGAGATATGTGGCACTATGAAATTTAATCAGATGACTGAAGAGTCTCTGAAATTGCGTCTATTTCCTTTTTCTTTGAAAGAGAAAGCTAAGGCTTGGTTGTACGCTTTGCAACCACAGTCAATTACAACATGGGATGAACTCACGAAAGAATTTTTCAAAAAATTCTTTCCAAATCATAAAACTACTACCATACGTCAAAGTCTTAATAGTTTTGTTTAATTAGATGGTGAGACTTTGCCAAAATATATGGAGCATTTTAATGATCTTTTACTTCAATGCCCCCCACCATGGCTTCGAAAAGTGGAGACTTGTGCAAATTCTTTACGAAGGATTAGACTTCAACTCTCGAACCATGGTAGAGTCAATGTGTAATGGTGAGTTCACAGATAAGAGTGCTGATGAGTCTTGGACTTTTCTGAATGAAGTTGCTGAAAAAACTCAGCAATGGGAGTCCATTAGAGAACCTAGGAAAGTGTTGACCAACAAGGGTGTCCATAAGATTGAGTCTGACTATGAAACTCATGTTAAAATGGCATCAATGGCTAGGAGATTAGAGGCCTTGGAGCTGCAGAAAGATGTCAAGTCTACTGTGGCTAACTCATGCAATCAAATAGAAGTTCCCATTTGTGTTGTGTGTCGCAGTTCTGAACATTTGGTCGAAGACTGTCCACAAGTGCATTCATTTCAGGAGTCTAGAATAGAAGAGGCCAATGTCTTGTATCAGAGACAAGAAAATAACCCATATTCTCACACATACAACCCAGGGTGGAGGAATCACCCTAATTTTTCCTGGTCCAAAGGTCCTGTGCAAGGTGGTACATCTGGCAATTCACAAGGGATCTCTTATCCTAAGAACCCTCCGATGCAGTCAAAGACACAGTACCCCTCACGCACATCTGTTTTGGAGGACAATTTGAACATGTTGACCCAAAATTTTTTGCAGTTACAGAAAACTAGTGAACAAAATTTTGCAAGTCTTGAACGTCAAGTAGGTCAACTTTGTGATGCTCTTATTCAAAGGGAAAAGGGTAAGTTTCCTAGTCAACCTCAACAGAATCCTAAAGGTACTTTCCAAGCTAGCACTTCCACTAATAATGAAACCTCACATGATCAATTGCATGCTGTTACTACTCTTCGTAGTGGTAGAATAATGAATAACAATGTTAATATGCCAGAAAAGAATGAGTTTGTTCCTAAGTCACCATTGAATATAACATCACAGAATAACCCTGTTGTAGAGAATGAGTCTACACATGCATTTAAATCTAAGAATGCTGATGATATCAATGCTTCCTTACCATCTCATGTGCCCGCAGCCCCCTTTCCTCAAAGGTTGGTGTAGCAAAAGAAAGGAACAGCATATCAAGAGATGATGGATATGTTTAAACAAGTCAGTATAAACATTCCACTCCTTGATGCCATCAAACAGATTCCTGCTTATGCTAAGTTTCTTAAGGATCTTTGTACGCAAAAGCGAAGGCTAAATGTGCACAAAAGAGCCTTTCTCACAGAACAGGTTAGCTCCATCATTCAAAACAGCACCCCGCCTAAGTTTAGAGACCCAGGTTGTCCAACAATCTCATGCATTATAGGCGACCAAATGGTCGAAAAGGCTCTGTTGGACTTAGGTGCAAGTGTCAATCTGCTGCCATATTCGGTATATGTGCAGCTAGGACTAGGAGAGTTGAAACCAACACCCGTAACTCTGCAATTAGCGGACAGATCCGTAAAAATTCCTCGTGGTGTGATAGAAGATGTGTTGATTAAGGTTGATAAATTTTATTTTCCTGTGGACTTCATTGTTTTGGATACTCAACCTGTGCATAACCCAGACAATCACATTCCTGTCATCTTAGGACGTCCCGTCTTGGCGACGGCCAATGCAATTATTAACTATCGTAATGGATTGATGAAACTGTCATTTGGTAACATGACTGTAGAACTGAATGTTTTTGATGTTAGTCAGCAACCTCAAGATCTTGATGATAATGGATTGCTTGAAATTAATATGATTGAAAGTATGATCGAGGATACGTTGTCGAATAACTTGTTAGTTGACCCTTTGCATGCTTGTTTGAACAATTATAACTTGGATCTTTATGAGGATGAGTATATTAGTGAAGTCCATGCTTTGCTTGAATCTGTACCACCCATGGACATCACAAAGTGGAAATCTGGAGTGGAACCCCTTCCTCTCTCTGATTCCAAACCTGTCCCATCCCTTGTTCAGCCACCCAAGCTTGAACTAAAACCATTGCCTGACAATCTGAAATATGCATTCTTAGGGTCTTCTGACACTTTGCCTGTGATAATATCTTCTGCTTTAAACTTAGAACAGGAAAGTAAACTCTTAGAAGTGTTAAAAGAGCATAGAGAGGCAATAGGTTGGTCTATCTCAGACCTAAAGGGGATAAGTCAAACAGTCTGCATGCATCACATTAATTTGGAAGAGAATGCTAAAACATCTAGGGAGATGCAGAGGCGTCTTAATCCTAACATGAAAGAGGTTGTTAAGGGCGAGATCCTTAAACTTCTTGATGCGGGTATCATATACCCGATTTCGGATAGCAAATGGGTCAGTCCCATTCAGGTTGTGCCAAAGAAATCAGGTATCACTGTTATTCAGAATGAAAAGAATGAGTTAGTCCCTACTCGAGTAACCACAGGGTGGCGAGTATGCATTGATTACAGGAAATTGAATGCAGTCACGAGAAAAGACCATTTCCCACTTCCCTTCATTGATCAGATGTTAGAAAGGTTAGCTAAACATAGTCATTATTGCTTCTTAGATGGCTATTCTGGTTACAACCAGATTCATATAGCACCTGATGACCAGGAAAAGACTACATTTACCTGTCCATATGGGACTTTTGCTTATCGTCGTATGCCTTTTGGGTTGTGTAATACACCCGCTACATTTCAACGTTGTATGATGAGCATTTTTTCTGACATGGTTGATGAATTCCTTGAAATCTTCATGGATGATTTTTCTGTCTTTGGGTCGTCTTTTGATGAATGTTTGCATCATCTTGAACTTGTTTTGATTAGATGCAAGGAAAAGAGCTTAATTCTGAATTGGGAAAAATGTCATTTCATGGTTAGTTCAGGAATTGTTTTAGGGCATATCATCTCTGAAAAAGTTATCGAGGTTGATCCAGCGAAGGTCGACCTCATTCAACACCTCAAACAACCTCGCTCTGTGAGGGAGATTAGGTCTTTCTTAGGTCATGCTGGTTTTTATCGTCGATTCATTAAGGACTTTAGCAAAATATCCAGGCCTCTCTGTGCTTTACTTGGTAAAGATGTTGCTTTTGTTTTTAATGATGCTTGTGTGAAGGCTTGGGAGGAATTAAAAACTCTTCTCACTTCAGCCCCAATAGTCAGACCCCCTGATTGGAACTTACCTTTTGAACTCATGTGTGATGCATCAGACTATGCCGTTGGTGCTGTTTTAGGACAGCGAGTCGACAAACTTCCCTATGTGATATACTATGCTATCAAAACTCTTAATGATGCTCAACTTAACTATTCAACAACTGAGAAAGAATTGCTTGATGTTGTGTTTGCATTAGATAAGTTCAGATCATACTTGATTGGTTCTAAAGTCATCATATATACTGATCATGCTGCCTTGAAATATCTCCTGTCCAAGAAAGATGCTAAATCTCGACTAATCCGTTGGATTCTTCTCTTGCAGGAATTCAATCTCGAAATTCGAGATAAGAAAGGTTCAGAAAATGTTGTAGCTGATCATTTATCTAGATTGAACCTTGAGTCTAATGATGAATCCCTGCATATTAGAGAGTCATTTCCTGATGAACAACTGATGCTTGTGTCTGAGTTACCTTGGTATGCTGACATAGTCAATTACCTTGCCACAGGAAGAATACCTCCACATTGGTCTAGGCAAGACCGATCCAAATTCTTGGCTGAGGTAAAACATTTCTTTTGGGATGACCCATACTTGTTTAAGTACTGCCCGGACCAAATCATTAGGAAGTGTGTCCCCAATAATGAACAGAAAGATGTGCTATCTTTTTGTCATAACCATGCATGTGGAGGCCATTTTAGTGCAAAGAAAACTGCTGCCAAAGTCCTGCAGTGTGGGTTTTATTGGCCGTCATTGTTCAAAGACAGTCATGCGCATTGTGTTGCTTGTGAACGTTGTCAGAAACTAGGTAGTATTTCAAAGAGAAACATGATGCCTTTGCAACCTATTTTGATTGTTGAACTGTTTGATGTGTGGGGCATTGACTTCATGGGTCCATTTCCGAATT
This sequence comes from Papaver nudicaule, assembly GCA_023529015.1. Lineage (NCBI taxonomy): Eukaryota > Viridiplantae > Streptophyta > Magnoliopsida > Ranunculales > Papaveraceae > Papaver > Papaver nudicaule. Next base: position 15,844 of record JAJJMA010250347.1, read on the forward strand.
CTGAAGGTAAGTTTTACATACTTGTTGCTGTTGATTATGTGTCTAAGTGGGTAGAAGCGATTGCATGCAAAACAAATGACCACAAAGTGGTACTTTCTTTTTTAAAAGATAATATTTTTGCTCGTTTTGGTACTCCTAGGGCTATAATCAGTGATGGTGGCTCTCATTTTTGTAATAGATCTTTTGAGTCACTAGTGCGCAAGTATGGGATTACTCATAAGGTAGCAACCCCTTATCATCCACAAACCAGTGGACAAGTAGAAGTTTCTAATAGGGAAATTAAGCATATTTTAGAAAAGACAGTTAATCCTTCTAGGAAAGATTGGTCTTTGCGACTTAATGATGCTTTATGGGCCTATAGGACAGCATATAAGACTCCAATTGGCATGTCACCCTACAGACTTGTGTATGGAAAGGCTTGTCATTTACCTGTGGAGTTAGAACATAGAGCTTATTGGGCTGTTAAGAAACTTAACTTTTCTATTGATGAGGCAGGTACCCATAGAAAACTTCAACTCAATGAGTTGGAAGAACTACGAAATGATGCATATGACAACTCTAAACTATACAAGCATAAGATGAAGGTGTTTCATGATAAACGCATTCTGCGCAAATCATTCTCACCAGGCCAAAAAGTATTATTGTACAACTCTCGTTTGCATTTGTTTCCAGGAAAACTGCGATCAAGATGGATAGGTCCCTTTACTGTGCGTACGGTATTCCCTCATGGAGCAGTCGAAGTTGAAAATCCAGCAAATGGAAATATCTTCAAGGTAAATGGACAAAGGTTGAAGGCATATTTTGAACCAATCCCACCAGATGGAGAAACTACCAATCTGGAGGACCCTGTTTACCAGGATTGACTGGGTTCGCCACTATTTGTACATAAATCAGGTGTGGAACTTCTGCTTTAGTTTCTTTGTATATATTTTCTGTGTTATGCTTTGCGAATTTTGTGTTTCTGTTCTTAATGTTCACAGATTTTCCGACTGGCTATATCCACTATGTTGTCACCATCATGGCACACATCAAGTCATACTTGACTTCCCCATTTCACCCAGCTGGTAAACTCTGTCCTTTTTCTTGTAGACTTTTGTTTCTGTTGCAAACATTGAGGACAATGTTCAATCTAGGTTTGGGGGTGCAATTACCATGCTAATGTGATGATAGGTAGGCATAAAGTATAAAAAAAAAAAAAAAAAATTTCATGCAAAAATCTGTGTGCATTTTGTTTTCTGTTCCAACACTTGATCAATCTTATGGTATACATTTAGCTAGGATTACATACACTTTGTTCGGCAACTTGATTGAAATTAGAACTGTTAGAGAAACACACATCGACACTCTTAAACTTTGATAGACAGTGTGATGAACTGAATACAAAGCCCAGAGATTTTGCGAGACGGAAATGCCGGAAATAAAGAGTAAATCAATCATTAGTGGAGACTCCCTCTTGAGTGAGGCACTAAATGAATAAACCAGAAAAATAGCTTCTTTAAAGAGTGCGCCATTAACGATTATTCCATTCTCAAAGTCTCTTAAGCACTCATTTCGATCTCAAGTGCTGCTCACCATGAGAGTGACATCAGAACTAACCTTCCACTCCTTGTCTCTATTTCAGGATTCAGGATTGCAGCTCTCTCTCAATAGAAACTCATGATCATCATCAACGAGCAGAGCAACGTCAACCTAAGAAGACATTAGAGGATCAGAGAAAAATTATTCAGTGATAGTGCAAAAGAAGAACCAAGTTGTGAATCTCTACAAGTTGTGATACCAAGTCAGTAGGTTTCAAAGGGTTACAAAGTCAGAAATTTGTGTAAAGTCAAGAATCAAGAGCATCAGAGATAAAATCATCAAAATTCCTTCATCCATGGCAAGTTAAAGAAAGTTTTTCCAGTTATTTCAGCATCCTTTATGAGTTACAAAAAAAAAAAAAAAAAAAAAAAAAAAAAGTTTGTCCTTCATTGTTTCAAAGAGAGTCATACATTGTATAAAGTCAAAAGTCAGTCCTGTATAGTACTACATTTTGAGTTTAGTTATGTCAACTGGTAAGAAGAGAAGATTCAAGACAGAAACCGAAGACCGAAGACAAAGAGCAGAATTGTGATATTTGCAAGCTTAGAGAAATCATCGTCAACAACGGAGCTGAAGACAGAGTTGTTTCTATTGGGGCACTGAGAGAGTTGCGGTCCTCACGACAAGAAGGTATGTTCCCACTCTCACTTATGGTGATTCCATTGTGAAACCATCAGGTTTCAATTCTCTGAGATCTCAGAAAAAGAAAAATTTTAGCGTTACCTTTAACCGTGTGTTCAGCATTCTTTCTTTTTTCCTGCTGACACACATGGGTGACCCCTAAAAATTATCTTTTATGAGTGGCTAACCTGTAAGGCAGAAGTCGAGGCGAAATGCATATTGATTGCTCTGATGCCGTCTGGTTTCCATCTCGTAAGGATATCTCTGGCACCGGTTTAAGCTCACTATCTCTCTTTGTTTTAAGAATGTTCTTGCTTGTGTGGTTCTCTCTTATTTCTGACTGCTTGACAGGTGACGGAGAAAGTGTATGTCTTCTTAACTCTCTGGATACTTGTGATTAATTACTTGTTGGAATCTAGGTTTTGTGGGAATACCTCTAGTAAGCCCTCACGAGACCTCACTCGTCCACTAGGGACACCATGTGGTTCAAAGGGCTTGTTGCATACGCTCAATGCAATCGAGAAACCTACGAAAGTGGTATAGGTAGGATTTCCTTTGTTTTTGTTTCACTCGAGGACGAGTAAAATCTAGGTTTGGGGGTATTTGATAGACACCTAATAATGCATATTTTCCTATCATTGTAGAGGTGTTCATATGCCAAAATTATGCTATCTTTGCATTCTTAGGCCAGACTCTGTGTTTTCTTGTTTTCGAGTGCCTTTGCTTTTATTTGGTTGTTTTTGTGATTTTTGTAGGTTAAATAAAGCTTGTAGACCAAAGGGGCAAACGGAGAAAAAGAGAGACCAGGACCTGGATTTTTTTTAACGGGTGCAAAATAATATTTGCACAAAGAGAGGAGAGGTCCAAAATGGCATATGCGGTCCAATATGGATGAAGTGGTCCAAAAATGAAAAGCTGGGGGCCAAACCAAAAGACAAGGCCCAAATCATCAACCGTACATCCCTGCACAAAGAAATGATTTACGTGGTCCAGAATAAAAGTCGTGGTCCAAATTGTTAGTTGGAGTCCAAAGCAAAAGAGAGTCCCAAAACGTCACTTCCCTGCACAAAGAAAGAAAAGGAACTCTCGACAAGGTACAGACCTCACGGCCCCACCACACCAACCCAGCCATTTCTCTTCTCCATCACGTGCGCCATCACCAACCATCACCGACTCAAGCATCTCACGGTTCCACCAGCAGCCACGTGTCTCCATCAAATTTTCATCACGATCCAGCGGCATCCGCACCAACCACATGTCTGTTACAACCATCTTTGATGCCCTGCCCAACACCAGAACATCCCCTTTGGTCCCTATCTTCAACCAGGAGAACAAAAATCTCTCTCTCACGTTTTTCTTTTCTCCTTCCCCGCTCCCGCTGCAACTCCCTTTCCCTCCGCCTCCATTAAACCTCTCAACCCACGCCTGAAGAGCAAGAGCATGCGTATGGCGGTCTTATCAATAACCACAGTAAATCAAGCACCTAGCTTTGATTTGCTCTCAATTCATAAAGTTCCAAATTTGTGGTGAAGAAGCTGCCAACGAGATTTAGGGTTTGAGCAATTGGGGGAAAAATTTGTATATAAATAGAGAAGATGTTGAGTAGAGGGGGGCATCCTGTAAGTTTTATCTTAAGTAGTAGAATTAATTTCTGTTTTTCATCATGTTCTAATTTCATTTTCTAGGGTTTAGATGAAACCCTTAATTCATCTTTAGAAATTCAAGTTTTTGAAGTTGTTTTTGTTTGTGCTTCATGCTATGGATCAGTTTAATTTGTTGCTGCACTTTATAGCCATTCACCTTGTATGCTGCATCATTTGTTGTTACATCCATGGTTGTTGGACCCCTTATAATTTGTTGCATCTCAACTTATGCTTAATAGATTGTGTTGGTCTGTGACTAGTTGTGCTGTAATGAGACAACTAGTGCTAGGGAACAACACTAATCGAAAATGTTATTCTGTGACTAGATGTGCTGTAATGAGACATCTAGTGCTAGGGAGTAACACTTTAGTTGATATTAGACAATCCAATATGAGATCCCTCTGAAAATGCGGAAGACTTGTATCCCCCCCGCTGCTTCGTTTTATGGGAACATAACAACTTCATTAGCTGAATATCTAGGATAGTTAAGTGGTGGAGTCAACTGCCCTAGTACTTCTCCATCAATTGCTTGATATTTCCGGTTTCATTACGTTGCGTTTATAATTTCCATAACCAATCTTCTGCTCGTCTTTGACGATTCCATCGATTTAAATCAGTAATAGTAGCTCTTAGAATTTCATTTTACAATCACCCTCGTCTCTGTGGGAACGAACCGTATTTTCCATTGTACTCATTATTGACACCGTGCGCTTGCGGTTATATTGCATAGTAGGTTACGGACCTACCAAGTTTTTGGCGCCGCTGCCGGGGACTCTGTGTGGTTGTTTTGATTTTTCTTTGCTTCACTTTACTAATTTGTAGTTTAGTTTGCATATTTGCTTAGATTTTAGTTTCTGTATTACGTTGGTTAAGCTGTCATCATCCTGTAATATATCATTTTGTATTTTGTTGTTATTAGTAGTTTTGTTTACACCTTTGACTTTTACATTGTTGTATACTCATTTCTTCCTTGAGTTTACAGGTGCATACCCTGCTGCTGTACAAGTCAGAGAAAGAAAGAAAAGAAAGTGGAAGGAGAGGCGTAAAAAGAAGCTACTGTTATACTCATTCCCGGTTCTGTGCCGGTGGTAACATTCCCAAAACAATATCTTGTCTGAAATTTGTGCATGCCTTTGTCGAGTCTGTTTGATTGATATGTCGTCTGGGCTATGATTGTTTCTTTTCGTGACCAAAATAATCGTCTTGTTAGAGTCAATCAGGAAGACCTAGTCGAAATCCCTGTTTCTGAAGTAGATA
>JAJJMA010250353.1:0-13321 GCA_023529015.1 Papaver nudicaule
TCGAAAAGAGTGAAGTTTTTCTCAACAGAACACTTAGACAATGCTGAGAAAAACTCTTTTTTGTTAGCTCTTGACCGTAGGTCTCATCTTTTGAACTGGTTTGTAACCTCTGTTTCAGTTTAATCTAAAAGTCGTCTGTTTATAAATAAATAAAAAGATGTTAGGTCCTTTGCCGAAAGGAAGCTTTAATTATTCCCAAGCTTAGCATATCTTTGCATAGTTTATAGTTGTCCCATTCTTTTTCATTTTTTCTATCAAACATGGGGAAACGAGTCAGCCATGTAAACTGCATGATTTGTGAATGTCACGGGAAGATATTTCTTTCTCCAGTCCTATCTTATGGTTCAAATATCATTTTCCTGGTAGAATGTTCTCTTGGTAGTTGGCCATATTGGATGGTGGGGTGGAAAGCTAGAATCTCACACATAAACTATCTGCCATTCTCTTTTGTTCTCCCTTTCGTATATTGAACGAATATATTCCGTTCGTAAGTTTTGCGTATATAAGAATTGGATTGCTCGGTCTTTCTAAAGCTATCCCAAACTCTTTCTATACTCTCAAGTTTCAACGCCATTTTCAGTTTATAACTGAAATGGAAAGAGATCAGGAAGAAAGTATCGATGATAAAGTTTTAGAGACCATAGGAGTAGAGGAAGAAGATGATGACCACCAGAGGATGATAATGGATCATATTAGCCTCAAAGATCTTTCAAGAAAGCTTGAAGAATTTTCTAAAATTCGAAACTGGGAACAATATCACAACCCAAGAAATTTACTTTTTGCCATGGTAAGTTGATACCTATATATTATTATGTCGTCTTTGCGATTGGCCTACCTTGTTGACATGGTCATTTTAATAAGTTCTTCTGATACCAGGTCATATGTTACAACTTTATAATACTGCCATGGAGATGTCTGCCGACTCTCTGCCCCATATATTAATGCTCATTTTCATATATTTAGGCAATTTTGTTTTGATGTAAATATTCATGCTTATTATATAGGTTGGTGAAGTAGTAGAACTTTCAGAAATATTTAAATGGAGAGGAGAAGTGGCAAAGGGACTACCAAATTGGGAAGATTCGGACAAAGAGCATCTCGGGGAAGAGCTATCAGATGTGATGTTATACCTTATCAGGTTGGCTGATATGTGCGGTATTGATCTTGGTGTTGCTGCTACCAAGAAAATTGTCAAAAATGGCATCAAATACCCTCCACCAATGAGAAGACCCTCTTCTAACTAACTAACTACCTAACTACCTAACTGAACTAACCTACTACTATGAATCATGTATGCTGATTATTCACTTGGTAACAATAATATGGTGAATCCTTTTTTTTGTCTCTCTTTAACAATATTTGAACATTTACCTATTTTTCAAGAAAAAAAGAAGAAGATGGGTGATAATCACACTCACACATACGATAAGAAGTTGCATGAAGGATGTATTTTGAGCCGAGCTCAACTCCCACAAAATGCATCATCTTTTCAGATTAAGAATGGAATCCTTGGCAACAAGTCACCAACCTATGCTTGGTTTGTAGAATCCTTTTACTCAAAACATGAAAAGTTGTTACATGCCTAGTATACCCTTTTTCAATCAAGAAAAATGGACATTCTGAAATGGAAGAACTCCTACAATTTGGGCTCATCATTTTTATCTGGTCAAAACACTCCCAAAAACCTTCAATTTAGATAGATTTATAGTTTAGTACAACGGATTACACTTTGTGACACAAAAATAGTGGACTCTTGCAAATCCTATGTGGTGGAATCCATACACCATTTTGTTTTGATTAAATGAGAGTCATTGGATGGCCACAATATGTAATCCTTTCTCAACGTATAATTACTATTGGTGGCCGGGAACTCTATTCCGGCGGTGTTGACGGTGGTGATAGGCGGAGAGGAGGTGGTGATGACGGTGCAGTGGGATGCGCATTACACTCCGAAAAATAAGTTCTCAAACAAGGATTATTTTCGAATGGTAGATGATTTTGATGCGAGGATGAAGGAGAATATAATTTCGAATTCAAATTCAGTCAAAGATGTGCGGGATTTGCTGACACAAGATATGGAAGTAGTAGATGGGAACGAAGATGAGTTGGCGATTGGAGTGGGTAGGGTTATAAGAGAAGAAGAAGATGGGAAATGGGTGTTCATACCCAAGTTCAAAGACAATAGCCCGAAGGAAAAGACTTCGAATCTGGACTCAGGAAAATCTGAATCCGGATCCAGGTTTAGGTCGTTACAAGAAATGGAAAATTCTGTTACGCATGAATCTTCTCATTCTAGGGTTCATGAAGAAAACTCTGCTTCTAATCAGCACCAGGAACGCACGGTGTTGGAGAATAAGGTTGTGCAGAATATGGAGGGAGTGAAAACAACCGTTGTAGATGATGAAGAGGTAATTCTGCAGACTATTGATGACCTAGTATCTATTGCTTGCACGTATGGGAAGATTGATGATGAACTGAAAAAGGTGTTGAAGGCAAATATGGCTTCTGTTGTCTTGGCCTATAAGAACAGATGCAAGGAGCCAACTGAAGAGCGGGGTGAAGCTGAAAATGAGAGGGTCTTTCAATCTAAATCTTTTGATGAGGAAGAGAAAGATAGTATGACGGGGGAGAGTCATTCTCAGGAAGAAGATAAAGGAGATACAAGTGTGACAAAGGGAAAAAATTGTGATGATGGATTTTAAGATTCTATGTTGGAACGTGAGAGGGTTAAACTAGTATGATAAAATCACAACTTTGAAGAATTTAATTAGTGCTCAAAGATGTGATATCTGTCTAATTCAAGAGACAAAAATCATGAGGTTAAATTCTTGGTTCATCAAACAAATCTGGTTTGATGATAATTTTGAATGGAGTTATATTCCATCTGTAGGTGCTAGTGGTGGTATCTTATCCATTTGGAATAGTGGATGTTTTTTGAAGGAGGATGAAAGATTGGGATTCAATAACATTACTACTGTTCTTTCCTTTAGAACAAATGGTTTTAAGTTTGTCATTTCTAATGTGTATAGTCCTTGTCAATACGATACTAGAGCTTCTTTCTGGGAAGACATGGAGGAGATAAGACATTGGTGGGCGGGACCAATATGTTTCGCGGGGTGATTTTAACGCGGTGAGATCTGAAAATGAAAGGAGTAGAGGAGAAGGAGATGCCAGAAACAATGAGTTCTTGAACAGTTTTATTATGAATGAAGAACTAGTCGATCAACCTCTTATCGGTGGATCTTATACATGGACTAACTGTCAAGATGATAACCCTCTTCTTTGCAGGTTAGATAGATATTTATGCAGTGTGGATTTTGATCAGGCTTTTCCTAGAGCCATTCAGATTGTTTTGACAAGAACAACTTCTGATCATAATCCCATTGTCTTAACTACTAGTTCTTCAAATGATTGCAAGGCTTACTTCAAGTTAGAAAAGAGCTGGGTGGAGCATAAAGATTTTTCTAAGAAGATGGTAGATTGGTGGAATTCTCTTGATTACACTGGTAGTGCTAGTACTATTTATTTCAAGAAATTGCAGAATTTGAAGTTTCTCGTGAAAGCTTGGGGAATTCAGGAATTCGGCAGTGTTAGAAGACAAAAAAAGAGTTGACTGAGAAGATAGGGGCTCTTAATTTGTTAGAGGAGAATGCTACTTTGCAACCTAGTCAGCAAGAGGAAAGATTGCAGTGCAAACACCAACTCAGATGCATTGAGGTCATAGAAGCAAGAAAATGGCAGTTGAGAGATAAGCAGAATGGTTTCAGATGGGGTGATGATAATACTGGGTATTTCCATAGAATAGCCAGTACTAAGAAAAAGAGAAACACAATAGCAAAGTTGCAAGTGGACGGTGTGGATTGTTTTGATATTTCAGTCATTAAGGATGAAATACGGAATTACTACGTGAACTTATTTACTAACAGTTCTAACATGGATAAATCTTTAGATTTCTTAGATTTTCCTAAGATTGAAAGTGATCAAAAGGAGTGGTTGGAAAGAAGATTTTCAGAGGAAGAGGTTTGGAATGTTATCAAGAACTTGGGTAATAACAAATCTCCCGGTCCAGATGGGTTCTCTAATGAGTTCTACAAATGCTGTTGGAGTACTATTAAGGTAGATTTCATGAACATGTTGAATGACTTTCACCGGTATGGTTCTTTAGATTGAAGGTTAAATTGTTCTTTTCTAACACTAATACCTAAGAAGGAGGATACTTGCACTCCAAAAGATTTTAGACCTCTTAGTTTGATGGGCAGTGCATACAAAATCTTATCCAAAGTTCTAGCTGAAAGAATGAAAACTGTAATGCCTCTTCTAATATCTGATTTCCAAGGGGCTTTTATTCATGAAAAACAAATCTTGGATGGTGTATTGATAGCTAATGAGTGTGTAGATAACAGATTAAAAGAAAACAAACCTGGAATTCTTTGCAAAATAGACATGGAGAAAGCTTTTGATAATGTGAATTGGCATGCTCTTTTTTGTATTCTTCATAAGCATGGGTTTGGCGAGAAATGGATCTCTTGGATGCGGTGGTGTGTATCATCAACTCATTTATCGGTCTTAGTAAATGGGACTTCTACTGAAAAGTTTAAGCCATTAAAAGGGCTAAGGCAAGGGGATTCACTCTCTCCATATCTTTTCTTATTGGTGGTGGAAATTCTCTCAAAGCTGATGAATGATGTTGTGCAAAGAGGACAACTTAATGGCTTCAAAGTGTGTGACACGGGCACTATGATATCACATCTGCAATTTGCAGACGATACCTTAATCTTCATTGATGCTACAGTAGAGGAAGTAAGAAGACTCTTCATTATTCTGGTTATGTTTGAGGCTCTCACAGGTATGAAGCTTAATCTTGAAAAAAGCACTATGATTAGTGTGGGTGCAGACAATGTAGTGGAAAATCTTGCCAAGGAACTTGGATGTAAAACTGAGAAGTTGTCATTCAAATACTTGGGTATGCCTATTGGGGCTAACTCAAGAAGTATTTCAGTTTGGGACTCGGTGATTGAGAGAATGGAGAAGAAATTTGCAACGTGGAAGACAAAATTCCTTAACAAAGCTGGTAGACTTGTGCTTATTAAGAGCTGTCTCGCAAGTCTCCCTGTCTACTATCTTTCCCTCTTTCATTTGCCAGTTCAGGTGGAAGACAAGATGGAAAAGCTAATGAAAAGATTTCTTTGGGGTGTTGAAGATGGGAAAAATAAGATGGCTTGGGTTGGCTGGCCAAAAATCTGTATGTCGAAAAAGAATGGAGGATTAGGTGTTAAAGTGTTGAGATATACCAACAAGGCATTACTGGCTAAGTGGGTATGGAGATATTCGAAGACCAAAATAGCTCTGTGGCGGAAAATTATTCAGCAAAAGTTCAAGAATAAAGAGGAGATCGCTTTGCCAGCTGATGATGATTCTGCACAATGCAGAAGTCTGTGGAAAAATGTAGTAAAATTCGCACCTGAACTACATAATTACACTACCTGTCGTGTTAGAAACGGAAAGAGTATACGGTTTTGGTATGATAAATTGTTGAATTTGGGTTGTCTGAAAGATTTCTTTCCTGTAGCTTTCGAAGCATGTGATAATAAGCAAGCTGCAGTAGCTGACATGATACAAAATAGAGCTTGGGTCGGTCATTTTAGAAGACGTTTGAATGCAAATGAACGACTGGAATGGGACTTGCTTAGAAGGGACTTGGGAACTCCACCGAATCTTGGCGAGGAAGACGATGAAATAGAGATTTTAGACAACTTCAGCATAAGAAGATGTTATGAGATTTTCACAAACAATACAGCAACCTGCAGTTTCTACATACATCTTTGGAAGACTGACATACCCAACAAAGTTAGCTTTATGCTTTGGGTTGTGTTTCACAATTCACTACCAACAAGAGAGATGTTGAGACACAGAGGTGTTAACGTCAACGGGGAAGAATGCCCACTCTGCAATTCGGAAGTTGAGAATGTAAATCACTTGCTCTTGCATTGTTCTTACTCTTTCAAGGTATGGGACTATTTTATCAAGGCGTTTCATATTTCGTGGCCGATACCGGAGACGGTTCAGCAGCTTTTTGATTCTTGGGAGGTTAATGTGCTTAGAGGCAGATGTAAAAGTGTATGGGAAATTCTTCCATATGCATTGATTTGGAGCTTATGGACTGAGAGAAATCGTCGCGTGCATGGTGGAAGACCCAACAGTGCTAAAGATATCATCATCTATACAAAACAGACCATGTTCTTATGGAATTGTGATAAGGAAATCTTTAGGTTCATTTCTTGCAGTCAAGTTTTGCATAACTGGGAGGATATTTTGCACATGTAATCCCCAGTCTTTGTAATTGAAATTGGATACATTTTCTTTTAATACTCCAATTTCAAAAGAAAATTGGGAGTACAATCTTTTTAATTCAAAAAAAAAAAAAATTAAGGTTAGTAAAGAATTTTTATTTTTTTTTATTTTTTGTGTCAATGAGTCATACTACGAGAACCGAACATCAAAATTGAGGCATTATACATAAAAGTTTGAATCAAAGTTGTAGAAGCTGACAACTCAACTGAAGATGTAACCAGCATGGAAGAGGACACCAATGATCCAAGGAGGGGAAAACGTTCTAGAACTAATCATACTTCAAGGGATGAATCAACTAGCGTCTTGCACAATCAAGAAAAAGCACCTGCACTCGCAACAATGATTAATACCACGGTGGATATTACCTCTTCATCTGGAATAGGGGGGACAACTGGTGAAGCAAAGGGAGATCAGGTAACAATAATTCTTACCACTCAGATTTCATTTATCCTTTACTCCATAAATTTTGCACTAATTGCTCTTCTGTTTTCCATTATCTTTTACTCTGATAAGTTACTTTCTCATACTCATTTTGCATTTATTGTGTCGGCTAGTTATTCCTTTGTTGGTAGTTACTTACAGTTGTTCTTCAAAAACCTCAGTTTAGTATTTATTGCCAAGCTCATTAAATTTAGATGGTCCTGTTCATTTAAGGTCCGTGCATTAGGTCATCATCCACTAATATTTATTAGTTTAGCTTTATTCATATTAATTCCTTGCATTCACTATAGCTCAAACATTAGCCCCTCGACTCACTTGTCTGTCACCGTAGTCGACCATTGCAACCATAACTTCATCCATACAAAAATGAAAATTTTGAGTTGGAATTGTCAAGGTTTTGGGGGAAAACCAACGAGAGATCACCTCAAATACTTAAACTCTCTCCATGCCCCTGATCTTATCTTCCTTTCGGAAACTAAGGTCAATGATAACAGAATCATAGGTCTTACAAAGTTCCTAGACATGCCAAATAAGGTATTTGTGCCATCAAATGGCCCAGCTGGTGGCATAATCCTCCTCTGGAAGGATGGCTTTGAGCTAGATATAGTTCATACTTCTTCGAATATGATTCATGCTCTAATTAAAAATGATGCAGCTAGAGGAGAATGGTTCTTATCATGTGTGTATGGTACTTCTTACAAAAATGAGCAAACTGCCCAATGGGAGTACATTAGTGAGCTGAATAAGAATGTTTCTGTTCCATGGGTTATCCTAGGTGACCTTAATATCACCTTAAACCCAGATGAAAGAGTCAACCAGTCATCTCAGTCCCACACACCAACAAATATCATTGATCTTATAGCTCAATCTGATCTTTCAGACTTGGGATTCAGTGGAAACCCATATACTTGGACCAGCAATAGTCATGGAACAGGCAGAGTTAAATCTAGGCTAGATAGAGCACTAGTCAATAGCTTATGGTTTCTCACCTTCACAGAATCAACTTTGCATCACTTACATCAAAATGGATCAGACCATACTCCCATTATGCTTACACGCTACAATTGTCAGGCAGTTAGGAGCAAGAACTGGAAATTTTTTGAGTTTTGGTTGAGTAATTCTAGCTGTAGTGATGAAATTAAAAATGCATGGCACTCTAACTCTGTGGGCTCTGCAGCATTCATATTCAATGATAAACTGTGCAATATTAGGCGTTAGCTAGGTATTTGGAGTAGAGCAGTTTTTGGTCATATTCAGAATACAATCTCTTCTCTCCAAAAGGAGTTACACCATCTCCAAGCTGGTGATGTCAATGGGTGCAATGACAACAAGATTAAGGATGTAGAGGAGAACATTGATAAGTGGAATGAACTTGAAGTCAGACTCATGAAGCAAAAGGCTGGTGAACACTTCTTCAAGGACTATGACAAAAATTCAAAGTACTTCCACATAAAGGTAAACAGACGGAAATCAAGGAATAAAATCGATTCATTACAAGCTGTGGATGGAACCTGGTGCAAGGACAGAACAAGTCTAGAGTCACTTTTAACTAGTCACTTTCAAGGTATCAGTACTACATCAAATCCTAGTAGCTGTCAAGATTTCCTCAACCACATCCCGTGCATACTTACAGCAGAGGATAATGAAAGTTAATCAAGATTCCAGATGAGCAAGAAATCCATGATGTGATCAAATCAATGTAAGCTTGGTCTTCACCTGGTCCGGATGGCTTCCCTCCAGGCTTTTATCAGTCCCAATGGCAAATCATCAAAGTGGATGTGATCAAGATGGTGCAAAGCTTCTTCTACTCAGGTTATATACTGAAGCAACTAAATCGCACAAGGTTTTCCCTAATCCCTAAAACTGCTACTCCTCATAAGCCAGAAGATTTCAGGCCTATAGCACTTTGTAATACTTCATATAAGATCATCTCAAAAATCTTGCAAACCAGGATGAAGCTCTACATAGAAAAGATCATATCTCCAATGCAGGCGGCATATGTTCCAGGCAGGTTAATCAGTGAAAACATAACTATGGTTCAAGAGATTGTGCACACCATGAAAAGAAGTACAGCCAAAGAGGGAGTCCTTGCCATGAAAATTGACATGTCGAAAGCCTTCGATAGGCTGGAATGGTGCTTTATTATTGAAGTGCTAAGAAAGTTCGGTTTTGGTGAAAAATGGTGTCAATTGGTACACCAGTGCATTAGTACTACACAAATAGAGATTATGATCAATGGTTCAGCTTGCAAACCATTTAAACCCTCAAGAGGAATACGACAGGGAGACCCACTGTCTCCTTACCTCTTCATTCTAGCTATGGAAGCCTTTTCAAGACAGTTGGGCTACTATGAAGACTCAAAACAACTCACTGATGTCAAGATTGCAAGATCAGCCCCTAAAATCAGCCACTTACTATTTGCGGATGATTGTCTTTTGTTCTGTAAGGCAAATGAAAAGGAGACACGACTACTTCTAAGCATTATAGAAGACTTCAGCTCTGCAAGCGGCCAGTTGATAAATTTCAACAAATCGTCAGTATACTTCAGCAATAAAGTCCCTATATTAGTTCGTGTTAATCTGTCAGCAATTCTTAATGTGTCTCAGATGGAGTTAAAGGAAAAGTATCTTGGCCTACCATTTTTTATAGGTAAGAACAAAAAAATTCCCTTCTCTAATCTGGTTGAGAGAATGAGTAAGAATATGGATACTTGGAAAGGGAAAAATTTAACTGAAGCTGGAAGAACTGTTCTTGTCAAGCATGTTACCAATGCAATACCAGTGCACCATATGACTTCGTTCAAACTTCCAGATGACACCATAGAGGGCATGAACTCAGCGCAATCAAGCTTCCTTAAGAACAAGAAGAATAATAAAGGAGTACATATCTTCTCCATGAAGAGAGCTTGCCTGCACAAAAACGACGGAGGATTAGGATTAAGAGATATGGAGCTTTTTAATAGAGCCCTATTGGCCAAGTCCGCTTGGAGATTATGCACAAGACCCGAGGATTTATGGGTGAAGGCTTTAACTGCAAAATACCAAGCAACGGGTAATATCTTCAATGCTGGTGAAAGAACTGACTCTTCTTGGAGCTGGAAAAGCATAAGTTCTGAACTTCAATTTGTAAAAGCAAATAGCTGCTGGCACCTTGGGAATGGTGAACTCATTAAAACATGGCATGATAAATGGATACCGGAGCGTGATGATCCACCAATACCTAAAGTAAGTATGGAGATTGCCTGCCAATTTAACACGGTCAGTTCTCTCTTTACATCCAATGGGAAGGAATGGAACTTCGACATTCTCAGGTATCTCTTTAACCCAGACGATGTTCTAATTATTGGAAATCTCTCTATTCATCCAAGTGAGAAGGACAGGTTAGTATGGATGCTTGAGAAGAATGGATCTTTCTCTGTTAAATCAGCTTACAAGAAGATGTATCAAGATAAATACTCCCATCAACTTTCAGTGTCGTCTCCAATGCAAGCTGTTTGGTCCAAACTATGGAGGTTGCCTGTAATCCAAGGGTTAAACACTACATCTGGAAATGTCTATCAAATTTTTTAGCCACAAGAGTGCGACTCTCAAGAGCTATGAAGAACATATCAAGGTCTTGCCCAATGTGTGCAACTGGTCAAGAAACGGAAGAACATGTTTTCCTTCAGTGTGATTTTGCAAGAATGGCATGGATGTCTCTGGCTAATCTTCACTCTGGTTCCATTCCTCACTTCAAAAACTGGATTCTTGACTGGTTCAAAGATCTAAGTTTGGGTTATATAGACGAAAGTGAGTTCATCAAAAGAGCTACGGTGGCTTGGAGTATTTGGGTGGAAAGGTGTAATGTAGTTTTCCAGGGAAGACGAGTTGACATACATGGGTTCATTCTCAAAACTAGAGCAACACTGACTAACCATATCAATGGTTATACTGTCTGCACTTCAAGTTCAACACAATCCCTTACACCTAAGGCCTGTAGGAGTAATATTAAATGGATTCATCCCTCTCAGGAATTCCTTACGCTTAATTGTGATGGCTCTTATCATAAGGATACTAAATCTGGTGGCATTGGTCTAATCATACGTAATTTTGCAGGTGAACCCAAAGCAGCCTGCTGTGCACATGTCAAGGACTCATGGAGTGCAGAGCAAGCAGAATGCCTAGCTCTGGTGGAGGCGGTTCGATGGGCAAAGGAGTTAAAGCTGGAGAAAGTTAATTTTGAGCTGGACTCTCAACTCATTGTCAATGCAGTCACCAAAGGGCATGTCAACATTTCTTGGAGATTACATCACTTTATCAAAGACATTATTTCTGTTTTCAATCAGTTTAGTTCATGGAGGTGCTACTATGTGCCTAAGGAAAGGAACAAAATAGCAGATATACTCTCTAAAACTGCTAGGGTAGAAAAGTTATCTAAATTTTGGTTTAATTCATTTCCCAGTTGTGTTGTCAGTCAACTTCTGACTGAACAAAACCAGGTTTAAGCTCCTACTTCAATAAATTTGATATTTTTATTTTAAAAAAAAAAAAAAAAAAAAAAAAAAAAAAACATAAAAGTTTGATTTTGCTGTTTTTTGGTTCCACATTTTTAGAATTTCCAATGAAAGTTTAGAAACTCCAAACCAAAATTTAAGGACAGGTATTGGCTCTAAATGAAACGGGAAATTGACAACAAACTTTGAGTTGTTGTGGTTTAGTTACCCGGAAAAACATTTCTTTAAACTCAATTTGGAACTTTTTTTTTTTTTCTTCTTCTTCTTCTCTTCCTCTTTCTTCTCCTCTCTTTTGTTTGTCAAACAAATTACATTGGATACAGAAAACACAAGGATATTTAGAGGAAATTTTAGAGAAATGAAAGAATGTATTATGAACCAAATTACATAGAAAGTGTCGGAAAGCGCATATCGTTGTTTCTTCGACATTGGACGTATCAATTGCGTCCTGTGATTTGGCCACATTTGCTGCTTTCATAGGTAAGGATTTTCATTCAATTTTGGGCCATCAAAATTCGTCAAGAAGACCGACCGCGTAGATTAATCGTTCATAGATAATTACCATTCCAGAATACTCATTTGCAAGTAAGAAGTTCATTTATTTATTTTTGGTTGTTCAGATCATATTATCGTCGAGTTACAACAGTGAATGCTAAATGACCACGAAGATGAAAGGCCTGTTGAAGGGCCTGCGGTACATTTCCCAAATTTTCGGTCAGTGCATCTGCGATTTCTCAATTATCGAAAGCAAAGCATATTTGAGTTTGAAAGAATCTAAGAGGATAATTTTACTCTTTTTCATTTGTCAACAGAAAAAGAAGATGAAGAAGAAGAGGAGGAAGAAATGCAAATTGGTTTCCCCACAGACGTAAAACATGTAGCGCATATAGGATGGGACGGTCCTGCTGTTTCTTCTCCCAGCTGGGTAAGCATTTGATTCTTGTCATGGCCAATGGGATCAATTCGGGGTCCTCCATTTGATGGACCATTCAGTTGGCTCTTGCCCTATGCAATCTATGTTCATTCTTATACAGCCATTACCGGATTCCCCATTTAAATACAGAATCAACCTCCCTGATGATGGACCATACAAAAATACGATGCTTGCTAGTCATATTCCTAGCAGAAAAATCATAAAAGAAGGAAATTTCGAGGCATGTGGTGATCATACATTGGTTGGTCGATCTACATGGCCGAATCCTCGGATCATATCATATGTACATAGATCTATGTTACTTGTTTTAACATATTTTTGTTATGCTTTCTTTTGAATGATCATTGTCTAGATGAACGAGTTTAAGGGGACACCTGAAGCTGCTTCAAATCCGTTAAACCCTGTTAAGCAAAAGGAACGATCGGCTTCAAAATTACCTTCTCAAGGTTTTATTTCTTGTTGCATTCTACAAAATGCTAATTTCACATATTCAAACAATTATGAATGCATAAAATTGTGTATGAAGGCTTTTTCCCGTACTGTTTGTGTAGATTATAGTGCTTCTGGTGACTCTTCGGCTCGAAACGGCCCCGACGTTCCAAAACCATCAAGGCGTCGAAACTCAAAAACTGATGCTTCGTCATTCGATTCTTCTACGCAAGAAGGTAGTATACCAAAGCAATCATCAAGGCGTCAAAAATCAAACAGTGGTGATTCGTCTGAGAGTACTAAATCATCGAGGCGAAACAAGAGTTCGAGTTCAAGTGCAACCAACGGAACCGATTCATCAGCTTCTTCACAAGACCCAACCGCAATTCCTAAACAAACTAAAAAGAAGAAGTCTAAAGAATCGTCCGGGGATGGATCAACAAAAACGAGATCTAAAGATTCAGATATTAACACAAATGAAACTTATCCTCCTATAGGATTTGAATAATAATAATAATAATAATAGGATTACTATGGGTATATTTCTCGAGGGTGTCAAAAAGCAAAAAATTGTGAATTGTGTGAATTTCAAACAGATATTTCAGTTTAAAACAATCTTTAAAATGCACTGTTTTATTGCATATTCTGAATGTCCATTTTTGTAGTTTTTGTTT
>JAJJMA010250367.1:0-13196 GCA_023529015.1 Papaver nudicaule
TGTAACTGTGTAAAATCCCATGGGTTAGATCTTACACAGTACACCCAAATATCATACATTCATACACACACAATCATCACAAAAGCATACATAGACATAACAACCATAAGAGATCCAAAGGAGATAAGAGTTAGAGATACTTGACAAGATGATTTTACTTGGTTCGCCCTAAGTCAGGACTACATCCAAGGATTCCACTAGTATAACATGATTACAATTCTTAATTACCTTGCTAATCTTCTAAGTGTTTTACTCACAACAAGAACCCTAATTTCAGCCTTGGGCTATGGAGAGCAAGTAGAATACTTTTCCTCTCCCTAGACCAATCCAAAATGTGTCCAACCCCTTTCTCTGAGGCGTCTATCGCTATTTATACAAGTTTACATTAGTGCAAGACAGCTAATACAGACAAGTTACGCTCTGACACTTATTTGTCTCTACTCGCCGACAAAGTAGGTCGCCGAGGTAGTATTACTTCCAGCGAGTAAGTCTTCTTGAGGATAAGGCTTGCTGACGAGGTTCCCACTGAGTCAACAAGTCAACCCTGACAATCTATCCGTTCTGACGAGTAATGAATGCGCAACTACTTCTCACCTACTTATCACCTGCCCACGCTTATACTGATCTTACTTCGCTAGGGACATTTACTCTCGCCGTTAAACACTGGTGCCATATGCTTCGCCCACGGCTTTTACTACTGATTCCATACTTCTCATGAGACCCCTTTTGATACATCTTAGCCCTTAGGATGCTTTTATTATGCCAAGGCATTTTCTACCCTTACATTTTGCCTCTTTCATCTCCAAGATCTTTGATCGCCGGAGG
Source organism: Papaver nudicaule (assembly GCA_023529015.1). Lineage (NCBI taxonomy): Eukaryota > Viridiplantae > Streptophyta > Magnoliopsida > Ranunculales > Papaveraceae > Papaver > Papaver nudicaule. The sequence goes on from JAJJMA010250367.1 coordinate 826, forward strand.
TGAAATTCTTCTCGCCGAAAATGCCATACCACGTTCTCCACTAAGTCTTTACTGCGCCACATGCCCTTCTCTCAGCTTCCGTTACGCCACGTGTCCTTCATGCAGCCTTCCTCACTTTATGACTTGTAACCGTTGATGCCCGTAATCTCCGCTACTTCCCCACGATTGGTAACCGCCGGGCGCCAGTTACTCCTCCTTCTCCTATAAATACTGGAAAATTTTGCCTTCACCTCTTTACCTTCTTCTTCTTCTTCTTCACTCGAGCAAAGTTTCAGAGTTTCCCCAAAACCCTAATTCCTTTTCTGCTGCTGTTACTTCATCTTTCTTCACAGATTCCTCTATCAAACGCTCCACCGTCATTTTGTCTTCATCTTCCTTCTTATCATTGTGTGAAATCCGTGCTCCCACCTCCTTTCTTCATTGTTCTTCCGGGTTCGTTCATCTTCTCCGGTAACTTTTATTTTTCCGATACACCGTAAAGTTCACCTAGGTCTTTACTTTCCATTATTCATGGCTTCCACAACTCAAGCTTCTTCCAGTTCTACAACCCCCGCTACTCAAGTTTCCAACTCGCCAATCACTGAGGTTGAGTCCCCTTCTTCTCCTGCTGCTACCAAAATTCCTGCTCGCCCGTCCTGGAAAAAATGGGCGGAGTATTGCGCTTATGATAAAATCTTCATCGCTCCTTTAACTTTAACGCCTTTAAAAAAGGTGACCAAAGCTACTACTCCCACTACATTGGAAGATCTTCGTACGCCGGAACAACATGGTGAGGGTGCCATAACTGCTTATGGTACACTCAAAGCTGGGAAGGCGGATTTGTTTCCTTTGTATGATCCCGCTGATACTTTTATGTGTGATCTCTTCTTGGCGATAAAGAAGAGTCCTTTTCAACTTACGGCGAATGCAATTCGCATTCTGGTGGAGTGGAAGCTTCGCCGTAGCAACAAAACCAATTATCCAGATCTGTTCGAAGAGGGAAAATTTCCTCCAGAGGCGTATACTGTTGAAAATTTTATGAAGCAATACGATGTTCTTCCCTCTACTGTGAAAGGTGAGCCTTGGGCTTACCGTTTCGTTACAAAGAAGAAAATAGCAAAGAATCCAGCGGAAGTCATGCTTGGCGCTGTAGACGCCAAAGAAGTTACTAACAAAACTGTCACGGCGAGGAAAAGTTCCGAGACCGGCTGGACCAACTTGCCTTGTTTGCTAGGAGGCCCTTGGTTGCTAGGATGGCACGATGTAGGAAAAACGATCAAGCGACTAGATTTTGAAGAAGAACACAAGCGTTTTAAAGATCATGACTTTACCCATTTGGATTGGGCGGAGGAAAAAGACTATTTGGACGCCGATGGCAAAATACAGGTAGATTCTCAGGGTCAGTGGGTGATACAGACCAAGAAGTCTACCAAAAGGAAATCTTCTTCCCAGGTAATATTTACTTTTAATGAATATATATCTATATTCCTCTCGCCGAGCGTTAGGAGGGGCAGAGTTGAAGATCTAGGAACAAGCATACTGAATTCTAAATTTTTTAAAATATATCACATATATTTTAAAAAATATATATCTATATTTGCCTCTGCTTGTTTCAAGGTCTGATAAGTGTGCCGCTTATTTGCAGAGTACTCCCGCTCTGACTCCTCGAGAAGAACTCCGCCAAACCTTGAAAAAGGCCAAGTTGGATGCTGCTGCCGCCGAGAATTCTCAAGGCGATGCCTCTGCTAACACTGGAGGTGCTGTGCCTCAGTCTTCCGCTGCAGTACTACCTCAGCCAAACATACCTAGAACTCGGCGATCTACTTCTAGTTCCACAACTCCTTCTTCAGAAAAGCCTCCCATCAATCCAAGGGATAAGACCCCTATTAACCAATCGCTGATAACCATTCCCGAAGAAAAAGATGGCGACGTAGTAATGACTGAAGCCGAACCTGCAAAGGAAACTCCGAACATTCCTTCTGGGCGAGAGCCTATTACTCCTCCCGCCAATATCTTCATTCCACCAGCTGGGGGCGTTTTCACTCGTCCTTCCGGAAGCTCTAACTCTCCTCTCGCCCTTACAAATCTTCACGAAATGCCCTTTGGCGATAGGGATTCTAGACTCCCGAGAAGGAGTGACACCGGCATGGTAGTAAATAGTCTAGCTGAGTCTTTCACTCGTTTGCTCTCTTTGGAAGAAGAGAAAAACAGTCCTGCTGCTCGTTATTACGCCGCCATGTTAAAGTACGCTTCAACGGGCCTTGCCCATTCTTCAAGTTTAGCCTCTGTGGCCCAGGGGTTGACTTCCCAAGAACATTTTTTTATGGCTGCAGCGGTAACTACTCGTTCCAACATATCCTTATTGTCTAGCTATAATAACCAGATTTGCTGACTTTTTCCTTTGTTTCTGCCTCAGGCATTTCAACACTGCTTGAGTTTGATTGATACCTTTGATGTACAAGTCGAGATGGTGAACTTCCTGACTGGTGAGAACGAGAGTCTCGAACGCCAGCTGAAGGCGAAAGAAACAGAAGCAACAAGATTACTTAATGCTAGCCTCAAAGAATCCACTGAGCGTGGAGAACTTCAAGGTACTTTCCTCCTTAGATTTATAAATTAAATTTTCTTTTCCTTCTAGCTTTTCGCCGAAACCCTTAGATCTTGCCCCTTCTAAGGTTGCCGTCAATATTCTGACACACAACTGAAGCGAGCTGAAACCGAGATAGATAACTTGGCGAAGGCTAATGCTAAAAAGTGCGATATGTTATACGGCCAGACCAAGACTATTGAGTGGTATCGCCGAGAGTTAAATTATGTTAACGAATTAAATGTTAACCTTGATAATCTTCTCAAAGTTTCCCAAGCCGACTTAAAGTGGATGGAGAGCGAGCGAGATAATGCCCGCCGGCTAGCTGAGCTTAATAACAAGCGCAAAGAAGCCGCAATTGTGGACCATATGAGGGCCAGCTCCTTACGTTTGGATGAGAAAGCGAGAGCTGATAAGCTTGCCTCTCGCCTGAACACTGCCATTTCTGAAAGGGATTTCGCCGAACAAGAAGCACAGCGATGGAAAGATTTCTGTAAGATTCACGGCGATCGTGCCAGAGAACTTGATAATCAATTAAAAGCCCAACTGCGGCAAATGGCCACAGTATCTGGTTCTTCTGTAAATGCTAAGTTCGAGTCCCATCTACAACTCCTTGTAGAAGCCCAAACTGGTGCTTGTAGGCACGTGAGCGAGTTGGAAGGTAGATTTCTAGGATGTTCTTCCGCTAGCTTCTTCATATTGCCTCAGTTTCTAACTTCTTATGTCTCTTTTTCAGAGCGAGTCAAACACTTGGAGGAAGAATTGAGGAAACAGCAAAAGACTGTTGAGGATCACAAGCTCTGTACCGATACCATCTCCGACTTGGCTGCCAAGCTTACCCATCACAATGGTTGTGAAGAAAGGCTTGAGCAGGCTGTAGAAGCTCACCGCCAATGTCCCAATCAAATCGCTGAACTAACCCTTCAGCTCCAAGATCACAAAAAATGCCAAACTTCGATCACAGGTCTTGAGAGCAAGGTGAAGTACTTGGGCGAGATCCAGAGTGGACTTCAAGCAGATTTAAGCAAAGCTCAGAATGACCTCAAAGCGAAGGATGTTAAGCATAAGGAGCAGTTACTCCTGCTGGACTTTATCGCTGTCCAAGAATTTGTTAATAAGAAATTTCCAGAGATGGGGCTTAAGGTTCCTGTGGAATATGCTTTGGCTCCTGAAACTTCTGCTGCGAAAGAGGTCGTAGATTGTGATCAGGATGGCGAGGGATCCGGTTCTAGCGGCGAGGAGGAAGAGGAAGAAGCGGTCCATGAAGAAGAAGAAGCGGAAGAAGAAGAAGCGGAAGAAGAAGAAGCGGAAGAAGAAGAAAAGATAGTGGATGTGCAGGGACAAGACAGCGAGAATAAATCCGCCCCTTAGTGGCTGGCCACTTTACTCTTTCTTTGTGCCTCTGGCAGCTTCCTTTAGTAGATTTCCTGTGATGAACAATCATTTTATTTTGTGTTTTGCTAAGGCGGGTACTTCGCCTCTTTTCATTTGTGTTGCTGTCTTGTATGGATATTACCCTTAGCTTTGGTAATAGATGCTCTTTCTTTTAAATGTTGCCTTTACATTATCTTTTATTACACTTGCTTGGTAATAGATGTTCTTGCCTCTGCAAGTGGCCTTTAGCCTATCACTGAGTATTTTACCTCAGCTGTGCTCTTTGAGCTTTGATATGTCTTCAAAGACTTAACTTGACATTGAGTGAGTGACGGCCTTGTCTTGTACAGCCAACAATTTCAACAACTAACTGAATAGTTTCTCGGAGCAGCAGGTTTAGATCCCAGCCGTAACCATTACTTGTGCCCGTCGGCGATCTAATATAAGTAGAATGGGTTGCCCTCATAGACTTTACTACACTATAGCTTCCGCCAGAGGTGATGCTATGGCGTAGACGGATTAGCACACCGCGGTATCGCCGGTGTGATGCTACAGCAAAGGGATCCTTATTTCCTTACAAACACTTACAGATCAACAAGTAACACGACTGGCCTTACAGCTAAGCCTGGGTCGGACTAACTCTTACAAGATGGTGCGTTCACTCAATGCAAGCAAGCTTTCTTCATAAGAGATCTTGGCTCTTAGTTGATTTTATTGGTTTGGGCATTATGCCTTCAAAAATGGCTCATGGCCTTAGTACCTGATCAGGGTTTTGGTATGGCTTTTTATTGCCTTGGGCATTTATGCCTCTGCGAGTGGCTTTTATAGCCTGTTGCTGAGCGTTTTGCCTCAGCCATTATGCTCTTTGAGCTTTTAAGCTTTAGTCCTCACTGTGGTTAGACTACCCAGTTAGTGAAAAATTTAAGTGACACAGAAATTTGTTAACGGGGTTCGGCGCATGATAGCAAACCTACGTCCCCGGATCTTATTCGCTGTTGTGTTACATCAGTTAATAAGATTTCTTGGGTATTATACCCGCCCAAGACTTCGGACTTTACATTGTTCTCCTCAAGGATAGTACTTCTTAAGGAACCTGGCGTTCCATGGATGTTCCAGTTGTACGCCATGCTCGTCAATCAGTATATACGCTCCTGGCCCAGCTACTCTTTTGACCACATATGGGCCATCCCATACAGGTTCCAGTTTCCTGCATCCTTCTCGCTGAGAAGGAGGAACTTCTCGGAGCACCAGCTCGCCGGGTGAGTATTCTCTTGGAATCACTCGCTTGTTATATTCCCTGGCTAATCGCCGATGGTAATTCTCCATGTGAGTAAGGGCGATCAACCGCTGCTCTTCTAAGTCATCCAGCTTGGCTAGGATTAGATCTGTATTCAGATTCTTTTCCCATGCCTCATGCTTTGTAGTGGGCAGAATTACTTCAGATGGGAGTACTGCCTCAGCACCGAAGGTAAGTAAGAAAGGAGATGCCCCAGTTGCTTCTCGAACCGTAGTTCTATACGACCACAAGACATTGTGCAAATGCTCACACCATGCCTTTTTATGCTTTTCCAATCTTTTCTTCAGTCCCATTCCAATAGTCTTATTGGTGGCTTCTGCCTGGCCGTTACTCTGAGGGTATAAGGGAGTTGATTTTCCCAACTTGACGCTGTAATGAGCGAGTAACTTCCTTATGTTGTCGCCGACTAACTCTTTTCCATTGTCTGTACATATCTCCGCCGGTACACCAAATCTGCAGAATATGTTCTCCCAGATGAATGTGAATACTTCTTGTCCTGATTTCTTCCGGATAGCTTTAGCTTCACACCACTTAGTGAAATAGTCTGTCGCCACAATAATGTACTTCCGCTGTCCAGAGCCTGTAGTTAATGGACCAATAATGTCGATACCCCACTTGGCAAATGGCCAAGGGCTAAGCACTGAGTTTAAAGATGTTGCCGGCGCTTTAATTCTTCTTCCATACAGCTGGCATGGCTTGCATCGCTGAACATATTCCTTTGCATCCCTATTCATCCAAGGCCAGTAATATCCTTGCATTCTGACCTTCAAGGCTAGAGCTCTTTGGCCACCATGATTTCCACAGTCTCCTTCATGAATCTCCCTTAGTAATTTATTACCTTCCTCGCTTGACACACATCGCAGAAGTGGTCCAGAGAATGACCGGCGATATAAGATTCCATCTCGAAGTTCGTAGTTCGCCGAGCGACTGATGATCTGATGAGCCAAGATTTGGTTTCCTGGTAAAGTTAAGCGGTCTAAATAGTATCGTATCGGCGATCTCCAATCTGTTTCTGCTGATTCTTCAACACTTGTTGTTAATACTTCCCATTGCCTTGGTGCTGTTACTGATGGTTGCATTACCCTTTCAATAGCTATTGAAGGGACATCTGGGTCCGTCATCATTGAGGAGATAAACGCCAATGCATCGGCGTGCCTGTTATCTTTTCTGCAGATGTGGCGAAACTTGATACCCGTGATCCTCTGGGCGTACTCCCTAGCAAGTTTTAGGTACTTCTGCATAGATGGGTCTGCTGTCTGGTATTGTCCAGATATTTGTCGAATCACCAGCTGAGAATCACTTGTCAATCTAACATTGCTAATTTTCATTTCTATGAGTATTCGCATTGCATGAATGACTGCTTCGTACTCTGCCTCATTATTTGTCGCCGGGAACTCTAACCTTAGCGAGTGCACTATCCTTGCTCCTTTCGGCGAGATAAGAACAATTCCAATTCCATTCCCTTCTTTATTCGACGAACCATCTACATAAACCTCCCATCCATCAGGCCTGCACTTCAATAAATCTGGAACTTCATGCTCTTGCTCATCCAAGGAGGAGGGAATTTCTTCTATCTCTTCTTCTTCATCAATTGGGAAGTCAGCGAGAAAATCTGCTATAACTTGAGAGCGCTGAGCTGTGCGTATTTCATATTGGACGCCGAACTGTTCAATCTGCTGATTCCACTTGGCGATGCGTCCCACTCGCTGAGAGCTGTGTAAGATAGACTCTATTGGAGTTTTTGTGAGGACCGCAATGGGGTGAGCATGAAAATATGGGCGCAATCGCTGAGATGCGAAAACCAAAGCCAGAATCAACTGCTCTATTTTGGTGTAATTCTTCTCCGCTCCTTGCAACGTTCTACTGATATAGTATATAGGTGTTTCTCCACCTTTGGTTCTTACAAGTACTGCACTTATGGAAAAAGGAGTTGCGGCGAGATATACTCTGAGCTCCTCGCCATGCTCTGGCGGTTGAATTGCTGGGAGAGTGGCGAGATACTTTTTAATACCCTGAAATGCAGCTTCATGTGCCTCTGTCCAGTTGAACTTTTCTCCTTTCTTCAATGTCTGAAAAAATAGTTTACACTTGTCGGAGAATCTGGAGATGAATCTGTTGAGAGACGCTAAAGTCCCATTGAGTCGCATGACATCTTTTACTGTGACCGGCGAAGGCATCTCTATAATTGCTTTAATCTTGGCTTGATCAGCTTCTACTCCCTTCTTAGTGACGACATATCCCAAGAATTTTCCTGAAGTTACACCAAAAACACACTTCGCCGGGTTGATCTTTAGCTTAGTGATACGCATATGGTTAAATATTTCTCTGAGGTCTTCCACATGAGTTTGTTTCTTTTTGCTCTTGACAAGCATGTCATCAACATAGACCTCCATCGTCTTCCCAATCCATTTCTCAAACATTTTCTGTGCCATCTCTTGATAGGTAGTGCCAGCATTCTTCAATCCGAATGGCATCCGAGTGTAACAAAATAACCCCTTAGTGGAGAAGAAAGCTGTATGCTTCTGATCTTCTTCTGCTAGAGGTATTTGGTTATATCCTGAGTAACCATCCATAAATGATAGCAACTCGTGACCTGATGTAGCGTCTACGGTCTGATCAATACTTGGCAGCGGGAAACTATTCTTGGGACAAGCTCTGTTTAGATCACTGAAATCAATGCAGATCCTTACTCCCTTGTTCTTCTTTGGTACCACGACCATGTTGGCTATCCATTGTGGATATTGAACTGGTCTTATTATACCGGACGCCCTCATTTTGTCAATTTCTGCCTCCACAGCCTCTTTATAAGCTGGAGCCAATTTCCTTATTCTTTGCCTGAATGGTCTGACCTTTGGATCAATATCAAGCTTGTGACATGCTATCGCCGGATCAATCCCTGGCATCTCATTCATGCCCCAAGCAAAGACATCAACATATTCCCTGAGTAGTGTTATTAACTTCGCCGACTCGTCTTCAGTTAAAAGAGTACCAACTTTTACCATCTTCGGCTCCTGCTCATCGCCGATATTAACATCCTTAGTAGGTTCCACCGCCGTGAAATGTAGCTCTGGTTCTCCCATCGGCGATGGTTCCTTTAATTGCTATAAGGTTTTCTCTCCGGACTTCGCCGAGTCTTCTACTGAGTTTACTGAATGCACATATGTGGTTGGGTTGGCGATGAAGTCTAGAATTTCTTGCTCCTTTACCGCTTCCTTGCCGAGCTTCTTTTTCTCTGCCAATTTCACCTTTCGATTTTCTCGCATTTGCACATCCGCCGAATTGCACGCCTTGGCCACTGATAAATCTCCAACATACTCGGCGACTCCAAAGGGTGTAGGAAACCTTAGACGCTGATGATAGGTAGAAGGGACTCCCTTTAAGCTGTGGAGCCATGGTCTCCCCAAAATTGCTGCATACGGCGAATCAACGTCCACAATGCAAAGAGTAGTATTCAAGAAGTACTCGTCACAAATTTTCACTTTTAACTCAATCTCGCCTTTAGGTTTAGATGCAATGCCATTAAATCCGTAAATGTTGTATGAGGATACCGTCGGCGAAGGTATTTTCTTATCTTTTGCTCTCATCGCCTCAAAGGCAGTGTTAAAGAGGATGTCCACAGAACTCCCCGGATCAATAAGCACCTTTGGCAACCTGAATCCTTCAATCTGAATAGTGAGAACCAGAGGGTTGTTATGACTCCTTCCTTCTGGAGGGACTTCTTCAGCGGAGAACCCAACACATGCTTTCATCCATTCTTGCAATGGCTCTTGCTTAGCGGCGACACTACAAATTTCATTCCCCATTCTGTCTCGCTTATGAACTCGAGACATGACATTATCATGAAATTCATCCCTAGTAATTTTTGAATGCACAATGGAATAGCAATCTAATTCTAGCAAGTCCCGCTCAACCTTAACCTCGTACACATTTGGAGTGTGAACTGGAATGGCCTGAATTGGCTGAACCATGACAGGAGGTGGCGGTGGCAATTCTAGGAATTCTTCAAACTTCCCCATACGGATGAATCGATGGACTTCTTGCTGCACGCCGGTACAATTTTCAGTAGTATGACCATGAAACTGATGGAATTGACAGAAGGAGTTTGTATTTGTCGGTGGGACCCTTGGGTTTCCTCTGTTATAAGGATAGCGGATGTCATCCCTACAGTTAGAACTTTCGATTTGCCCAAATGCATCGGTATAAGAAACACGTAACTTAGGCAGAGTAGCATCTTGAAATGGCTGCTGGTTGCCTCTGCCAAATTTTCTGTTATCTCCATTATATCTTCTATCACCATTCCCATTTCGCCGGTTATCTCTTCCTCCACGTCCATAGTTTCCTGCTGGCTTGCCTCGCCCATCATAGTTTTCTCGCTTCTGCGAATTCCAATGTTGCTCGGCGTTAACCTGCTGTGGCTGCTTTGCCGCTTCTGGTACCACTATCGCCGATGCGGGGTTCTGCACCAATTTCCGCTGTTCCGCCTTCAACCATTCTTTCTTGATTTCTTCTTGATCTTCCGGCGAGAGACTGTTGATCGAGTGAATTTGCTTCGCTCTCTCCTTCTTTTGGCGTAACTCCTCTTCTCGGATTTCTTCGTAGTTCAACCACTCATCCTGCATCGCCCTCAAGGTTTGCAAGTCCTTCAGCATGTCCCAAAATAACTTTTGATACAATTGGTCTGTTGTCTCCATACCACTAAGGAATGATCTTATCTTCTCATTTTCTGATACTTCTGACCCAACTTCACTGCTTGCCTTTCTCCATCTTTGGATAAAATTTTTGTAAGACTCCAAGTGCCTTCTCTTTATGTTGAATAACCTTTCTATGCCCGGCCGACTTCTATTGTTCTGGATAAAAGCACGTAAAAACTTGGATTCCAATCTCTCAAAATATTTGATTCTTCCTTCTTTAAGCCCATCAAACCAAGCTAAAGCCTCCTCCTTAAGTGTGGCGGGGAAAGCCATACACATTATGGGGTCTGACCCTACCCAAGCTGCCATGTCTCGCCTATAAGCCTTCAAGTGCTGCGAAGGATCTCCCGTTCCATCATATGTGGAAGTGAATTTAGGTGTAGAATACTTGGGAGATACAAACCCGTACGTAATACTTTCATGAAAGGGTGTTTTTTGTGCTTCCGACAATGCAACCTTGTACTTGGCTTCCCTTGAAGATCCACTCATCGCTTCTACTTTGTGCTTCAATCGGCGAAGGTCCTTCTTCAACTCCTTATCTGTTCCATGCTGCCGCTTAGAACTGCTACGATCTTTGTCATCTTTCCCAGGTATGTTCAACCTTCTGCCTCTTTCATCATATTTTGCTGTTGAATCTGACACTTCTGGCGTACTAGTTCCACTCTTTTCTGCTCGGCGAGTTGTATGAGAATTTGAGTAAGAGTGCGCATGGGACGCATGACGAGATGAATGTGAATGAGAGGTATGGCGAGTCGAATGCGAGCGGGATGTATGACCTTTATTTTGCGCCGCCAACAATTCTCTATGACTCTGAAGCACCGTCTCCATTTGCAATTGCATTTGTCTTTCGAATTGACTAGCCTGCCTGTTGTTGGCCTCAAGAATTTGCTTCAGCAAAGTTTCTGTGGTATTGGTGGATCCAGTGTTATCTGCTATCACTACTGGGCGAGTTACTGTAGCTCCCGGTACTATCGCTGCACCATTTCTGCTAGCTGCCTGAGTAATCTCCACTGGTACAATTGGTTCTTCCGCCACCGCTGGGACTTCATCCGCCACATGCTGAGTCTCGCCGACGTCTTGTACCAACTGCTGCTGAACATTGGTCGCCACATGCTGCGTTTCGCCGACACCTTGCATCAACTGCTGCTGAACACCGGCCGCCACTCTACTTCCTGCCATTGCGTTTTGAGTTACTTCCCTTGCATTCGATGTCTCTCCTCTAGTGAATCCACCGCCACCTATCTGCTCGCCGCAAGCATTTGCTTCCACTGCGCTGCTGATTCTTGTCAGCATTGGGTTAGGCTCAGGTGACCTTTCTGCGTTCTCAAAACGAGTGATATCCTCCATGTAAACCTGCTCTTGGCGAGTCACACGTTGTACTGGTGATCGGCGAGACGTGCTTGCCAAATTAGGATCCGCTGGACCAATTGGCCCTATCGCCCTGCTTCTAGTGTTGTGACCACTGGGACCTGTCACCGATGTAGGAGGGATAGGGTGCCGAGGAGGCCTACCCGCCGGAGCTTTATCGCTTCTTCCTCTAGGACCCATTCGCCGAGGATCTGTAAAAGAAGACAAACACACTTCCTGACAGTATTGCTCTGTTAGTACTGTGGGTAAATGCCAAATAAGTTAGTTGGGTTACTTTTCAGAATGTTGATGAATGAAAGACAAAAAGAACAACTTTAAGCCATGTGATGTGTAAGTGATGACCTAATCATGACAACAATTGCAAAAACATCCTATGATACTATGGTTTTCGAATCAAAAGACAGTACGGCAGATGTTTTTAAGAATGTTTTTGAAATGAGTTTAAAACATGATTTCCTCCATGATTCTATGATTTCACCTACTCGCCGGAAAATATGCTTTTTGACGGAAATATATATCTATATTTGCTTTTTCCGATGGGATCTACACCCGAAAATGAAATTTTTCCTATCCTTTACACTGATGTTATCCACTGCTCATGTGAAGAATGTAAAATATGTGATAAAATTACCAAGCCAAGCCAACTAACACTTGCCTATAATCATAATGACGCTTAACACAGCCTAATTTCCATAAATGGTAAAAAATGTCTACTGAAAACCAGATCCATCGCCATAACATACTAAAAATATTCTATACTTTCTAATCTCAGTAATACTGTTCCAAAGAATCCTTGTAACAAGTTGCATAATACACTATGTATAGCAAAACGAAAGTATAATCATGAAGAAATTTCACATGGCCAGCACAAGATTCCCAAAATAGTATGAAAACTTTGCTAAAACATCACGGCGAGCTCTAAAACTCATATTTCATACCATATATAGAAACAAGAACATATGAAAACATCACACATCCTACTCAAAATCAAGAAAAACACAAGTTCCAAACCTTTTCCAGCGCCAAAATGTAACTGTGTAAAATCCCATGGGTTAGATCTTACACAGTACACCCA
>JAJJMA010250381.1:1854-13877 GCA_023529015.1 Papaver nudicaule
TATTCTGATACCACTTAATGCAGAGCGGAAGCGCGAAATAGAGAATTTGGAAGGCAAAGTAAAATTAGAGAATTCGTTTAGATTCAATAATAATTATATGTGTGTTTATTACATTAGACTTGTCTCCTATTAAGACTCACAAGTCGAGTGCACGTGCGTTGCACGTCAAATCGAAGTTATAACATGGTTTCTCTCAGGCACAACAACACGTTAGAACTGCATCGCCCAAGCAACAAACTGGCAAAGAGTTAAAATGGCTTATAATTGTATCCTTGCATTTCCATGAAAGTCTAACTTGGAATTTATCATACCTGTCCAAAATTGAGCGAAAAGTTTAGCCAAAAAAAATGAGTGGTAGACCAAAACCAATAACAGGGTGTAGAAAAATGACAACTTTTGAGCATAAGAAAACTAAGAAAGTGACTTTAAAGAAAACCTAATCGATATGAGAGTTTTTCTCACTTGGATAAAAAAAAAACATGGACTGACTGAATAAACTGGCAATCAAACAAAGAATTAAAGTGAACAACTATTACACAGGAAACACTATTCCTTTAAAAAATAAAATAAATAGGAAACACTATTTCCATATGAAACAAAACAGGTAATTGAGTGATGTCCTACTAAAGTTTCACTTATTCAAAAGTCAGTGTATCTCAATGGATACAGTATATTACATAAGCAAGTACACAACATTTCTAAATTGAGAATAAAAAAATTCAAGCACAACGGTTAATAACCTGTAACTCGACTAAAAAGTTATGATTTTCTACCTCAGATATTAAAAGCTACATGTAAAATGGTTTATAGGAACATAATGAAACTAACATATTGTAAGTTCCAGGCATAGGCCAATTAGTATAAAAATCAAAAGAAAGGAAGGAAAAAAAGGACCAACAGTAGAAAAAAAGCGAGAAACTCACAGGTGTTTTTAGGGTATATCCTTTTTTTTATCTCTTGTAAGCACTACGTCCCCTTCCTGTCTTTTCCTCTTATCTTCTGAATGTTTCAGCCCTTGAAGGTTAGCCTGCTCGATGAGCCTTGGGCTTCAACTGGGTCTTGAGCTATAGAAGCATCCATTCGTACTCTGTGTTCGAATCAAACAGTGGGGTTTATTCCTGTTAACAACAATCTTCTTTACATAGACAAAAATAACAACAACAGAAAATCAAAATTACCCTTTGATTCACATCCATTTCCATTTGTCCCCTTGTACTCAAGTCAAACAATGGGGTGTATTCATGCTAACAATCTATCGACTTTTGCTTAAAGGTACTTTGAACATTTTTTGCCGACTTATATCAAGGGACAAAAGTAAAGCATACAGTAATCATTAATTAATGAAACAGAAAATCAAAATTTTCAACCGACCAGCCAAAATTCCGGGTGTAATGAAAGTCCACTCAAAAATGAAACAGATGGACCTAGGTCCGGTAATAATTTGTAAGCCAAAATTCTACAATGCTGACTATTTGAACCCAGATACATCATTATCTTTTAAAGGAATGTCCAACATTTTCTTGGTGGGTATTACACTCTTAACCTACTAACACCATTGTGAACTAAAATTGGTGGACTCTCTCAGATATGGTGTGCCACAGTCATCATAGTACTTGGTAGGGGTTGTTGGCAGCAACATCTGGAGCTTCTAGCATTCATTTGTAGTATGTGTTCACATCAAGCAGTGGAGTCGATGACTCTATTCATGTTAACAACTAATCGACTTCAAATTGAGAAGAATAACAACAACAACAACAAAAATAGCAACAGGAAATCTATGACATCCATTTCCATTTGTACTACGTATAATTCAAAAATAGCAATCAAATGTTGTCTAAGATCATTACATATACTATAATCCCAGATCCCGAATTTGAACAACTCTACATCATAACCATTTCACCACAGTTACCAGAACATAAGTTAGAATTTTTCAATTTCACTATATCCAAGATCGAGCTCTCACCATCAATGACACCACAGCATCGCCATAATGCACAATACATTCATCTAAAACCTACATCAGTAGATGGACTCGCCAATGACTATTCAAGCAACTAAGTGAGCTCATTTTCTCCACCCCTCACCATGCAATTAGTTAGGACATAACCTACAGTCAGCGCGTAGCACTCACATTTGTGGAGCCGAGGCCTTTACATTCAAGACACTGAAATTCAAATTATTTCAATAACACCGACTTAGTCAAATGATCATCTCACCAAATTCAAACCTTACCCAAAAATCTCACTGAAGGCACTGGGTTTAGTTGAAACTTTGATTTCTTAAACTCGAACTTTCAGTTACAGCAAGTAACACAAAAAACAAACAACCAAAAAGCTAACATGGGAAACTGATCACTATACTATAGCTTACAACTGTTGTCATGGCAATGAGCTAAACCCATATACCATACTAAAAGGCCATAAAAGTTAACGATATGTTGAATCAACAGTAAAGTACAATTAAAGAGTGACATTATGTTGGGCATTTATACAAACAGCGAATGCTCACAAAATTAATACGATCACTGGGAATGAAACCTACACTCAAAAAATATCAAAACCATTTCAACAAATTCCAAAAACCCCTTTTCAGTGTTATCTCATGGATTTCAAACCTCATACTGAATCTATCAATGACCTAAAATTGTTTACGAAAACCTAAACCAAATTGAAAATAGTCTGTCTATTAGGAATTTGTACAAACAGTTATACCCAAATACTATATTGAGTTAGGGACGAAGAGCTATTGAATCTAATCAATGAAATTGAGCTAAACTTAAAGCAAAAAAGAAGATGAGTCAGAAGATGTCGAAACAAAACCATAGATTCAATTTAACCTAAAGGAACCATATTCCGCACCTTGAGAAGATTAAATTGGTAGTGGTGGCGGTGAATTTCGAAGACGTCTGCAGACCTAATTCAATAAAAAGCAGAACTTGGAAACCTAATTTTAATTAGTAAATTTGGAACTTTAGTTTTGATAGATAGGGAATGAAAGAACTTATCGTGAGATCAAATTGGTAGTGGTGGTGGTGAATTCAAAGGAGAAGGTTGAGGAGGGCCGTGGCGGCAGTGAATTCGAAGGTGGAGGAGGGCCGTTGTGGTGGTGGTGGTGGTGCTTTAGAATGTTAAAGAGAAGTTGCAGAAGTGTTTTCCATCGGAAAACAAAGATGAAGAAGATAATAAGCAAATACCCCTAACTATTACAAATATTACTAAAACCGAAGGGGAAAATATAAATAGGAAAGGGTACCTTAGTCTTTTCATCGTTGACGAAAACCATTCTCTGGAATTCAGATCCAACGGCCATAAACTTAAGTTGAGTTCAATCCAACGTGCGATATCAATAGTTACGACGGAAAATTTGATTTTTTTTTGTGGAGATCCAACGACTATTCTTTTAAGCTAGAGGATCCAACGCTTATGAAGAGTGGATGTTAGATAAATGGTTGCTTGCCTTAAAGAGGGGGGAGATAAAATCATCTTCTACAAAGATCATTCTGAATGATTTTATTATTGGAGAGCCATTTCCTCGTAAGCATACACATAAGAGACATTCATTCTGCAACAAGTTATTGATCTTGAAAAGACACCCCCATCTTTTCATCAGTTTATGGCGGTTTTCCATCTGGTAATTTGCTCAATCTATCAATAACTTCTTCTTCTTCTTCTGAAGAACCCCAATTTGGCTTCGAAAATTGCAAACTGGTCCCGAAATTTCTCTTCTGGAAAACCCTAAAATAGGAGGAAGAGATCAATAGCTTAATAATAATGATAATGCTCGAACTCATCAAGCCTAACTTAATTTCGAAAGCTTTTATAAAAGTGATTCAATCAGTACCCACAATTTTCACTAACTGTTCCAGCGTCTAGGACATGACCATTTGTGATTACAATTACGGCGTCTCGTCTCATCATGTGTTGATCCGTTCTTATCTGAAGCCACAATAGACAATTACGGCGATTTGCGATTTCTATGAAAACTATTTTATGCATAAAAGCAAATTGCACAATAGACTTACTCTTCTTCGTCTTCTTCCATATATTTTAATTAACAACATCCTAATTTATTTAAAATCTGGGGTACCATAAATCTCAAAAAACTCCAGAAACCAAATCTGGTGTCAGGGATTCAGGAATGGCCTAAAAACAGAAGAAGGAAGAGATAGTGATTCAGTCAGTACCCATAAATTCATCACATTAACTTAAAATTCAAAAGCCTATCATACCAAATAGAAAACAGAGAAAAAAATAATAATACATAGATATTATACCTCCTCCGATTAGATGCTAGAATAGATTTAACTCTACTTTAAAATTAAAACCATGAGAGGAAATATCATGACGCTATGATCTATCGTGTTGTGGCCTTAGTGATATCATAAGATCCCCATACATACCCCATTCATAACAATTTCCATTCATAACAAATTATCGGATCCCAAAGGTATTCCTTTTGGTTCCACCGCCGGCCTTACTCTCTCCCACTTTTCTTAAGATCATGAACTGAATTTCTAGGGTTTGTAGGTTTATATAGACGAAAACAAGAATTTCATTTACCAAAGTGCCCTAAAAATCTAAGCCTCCTCTGGGTAGTTGGGTTGGGTTGGATGCTTGCCCTTATAACAATACCCACATCATTGTGATCCATAAATCCATTAAGGTGAATACTACTAGGGTGTCAACGGATGTATTCGGGTACGAATAGTGCAATATCCGTATTCATATCCGAAACTAAAAATACAAATACGAATCAACTTCGAATATGAACCAAATTTATATATCCTGGATTTCGAATAATATCCGTGCAAAATCAAAAAGAAAAAAAAAATATTTAAAATTTTCCTAATAAATAATAATAAAAAATCAAAGTAAGGGTGTTTGTAAATAATTTTGATAAGATACTATTTAGAAATTTGAAATCTAAAGGAAAGTAAATAAAAATATATAAATATAATGTAGTAAATATATATACTAACGTATTAAAATACGGATATGAATAGTGCAGTATCCCAATTTGTATCCAATTAATTACGTTTCGGATAATATTGATAATTCGAATGCGAATTCGAACGGATTTCGAAGTTTCGGACATCTTAGTACCAGATCAATGAGTGTTAAATCTACCAAGGTAAATGTAATTGCCCAGGAAAACGTGACAAATGTAGAAATTCTATAACATCTGGTAATGGTACATTCTGAATGATTTCATTATTGGAGAGCCATTTCTTGATAAGCTTACATATATTGATGTACAAAATATAGCACATTCATTGGAAACATCATTCTCCAACAAGTTAGTGAGCTTGAAACGACACCCCCGTCTTTTCTTCAGTTTCTGGCAGTTTTCCATCTGGAAATTTGGTGAATCTATCAATAACTTCTTCTTCTGAAGAAAAATCCCAATTTGACTTCAAAAATCGCACGCAAACTCATCAAAATCCTGAAATTTTTGTTCTGGAAAACCCTAAAATTGAAGGAAGAAGAGATCAATAGCTTATTCATAATGATAATGCTCGAACTCATCGAGCCTAACTTAATTTCGAAAGCTTTCATAAAAGTGATTCAATCAGTACCCACAATTTTTACTAACTGTTCCAGCGTCTAGTCTAGTCTCGTCTTTCCTGGACATGGCCATTTGTGATTACAATTACAGCATCTCGTCTCATCATGTGTTGATCCGTTCTTATGCATAAAAGCCAATAGCACATAGGAAAAAGACAGGAACAATTTAAAGCATGAGAAGGAAACTGTAATAATAATAATGACAATGGTATAATTTGTCAACTTAGAATAGAGAGATAGCATGCCAATTCACAGGTAAGACAATAAGATGTCTGCAATAGAGAATGAGATAAATGAATTTTACAACAATCCCGAGGACTTAAATTAAAACCATGAGAGGAAATATCATAACGCTATTATCCGTTAAATGGTATTTCTGATTTCCAAGGTTTGTGTGAAGCTTCCCGTATGAATCCAGGAGCCCATTGATCACTCCAATTCATTTTGAACGACAGATCTTGAGATTTTCTCTAACAGTACCGCCGACCTCTCTTCACTATCACTTTCACTTCTCTCTTCTTCTCAGACCATCAAATGAGATTTTAGGTTCTTTTTCTTTTATAATCATCACAAGAATGTGATTTACCGAAATGTCCTCTGAATCTAACATTTTCCATTGGGTTTCAGCATGGGCCTTGGAGTACACATCCTAACATGGACCATAGACAACTTTAGGTGACAAATCGGTTGAGGGTGAATGGGAATTCCTAGTGAAACCAAAACTGGAACAAACAAATGCAACCAACCAAAACAGTACTGGTGAAATTTTATACCACTCATGTTACATTCCAAAATATACCGTGAAAAGGTAAACAGAAACAACAAAATTCTTCACTTGGATTTTCATGAATGATGCATCCGGTGTAAAATCCAGGGTATCATGAATGGCTTGGCTGAATATAAGTATGTGGGTAGGACCGAGTATGAGCTTCTTCTTTGTGTTAATGATGGGAGCTGCACTCCGATGTTTACATCCACCACAATCTTGTGTGCAATCGTCAAATAGGCTTCACTCCGAAGCAGGTCAATGCTACCAAAGTAGCCAATTTTCTGTGGTTGAATTTTATGAGGTTTGTATATTTACATTTTGTTACAATTTGATTTCTCAACGAAAAGAATAATCATCATTCCTATAAGGAGATAAAATCAGCTTCAGCAAAATCATTGAGAGTGAATATCCAGAGAGCCATTTCTTCTTAGAATTTTTGGAACTATTTCTTTTTCTAAGTTGATTGGCACTCTCAAAATTCATGCACTGGAGATGAACACTGCTCAAAATTCATGCACTGAACCATGTGTTCCCCATTGTTAGCAATCATCGTGTTGATGACTGTTAGATTTTAATCTAATTTGCCCTTTTTCTGTCTAAAAAAAGCCACCGGAGATCAGTGGCGAATTGGAAAGGTTCACCATTAACAGCCAATTCTCAAGTCATAATAAGCTTATCAACCCATCTACTGAGAACTGGTCATCTCCACTAACCATGTACCATATGAAGCATCTCAACGTATCAGGAAGATGCAAGTGTAGAGTAAGAAGATCAGCATGTATTTGGTGCGTAATATGGCCATTGGAGTTTCAATTGTTGGAAATTATGAGCTGTGCATTTTTCATTTTATAAAATGAGGATGTCTTCTAAAGAAAAGAATTATCATATGGTAGATGCTATTTATAAAATCCTCCTAACGAAATCATTCTGAGTGAATTATTAATATCAGAGAATTACAAGAAAACACCGAATTATTAGACTCAACGCTAGCTCAAGTACATTATCAATTCCTCAGAAAGATCTTGATTTACAAATATGAAAAACACCACTCCCTCCTCAACAAGAATCTGTAAATTTATCCCAGATGAGTTATAAGTAACATACCCCAACTGGAAACACGTAAATTAAAACCATGAGAGGAAAAATCATAACACTAAACAATCTGAGGTCTATACAATTTCCAGGGTATGTTTCCATACAAATCTAAAATTCCCTTCTTAATCATAATAACCCATTTGATAATCATCATAATCTTGGGGATCTTGTTTAGCGCCGCTTTCACTCTCTTCTCACTTTTCTCTATTTCTCAAAACATCAGACGAATGTTTAGGTATTTTTTCGTTCTTATTTAAACAACACAAGAGGGTCAATTACCAAAATGACCTTTAAATATAGCCTTCCCTTGGGTTTTAGCCTGGGCCTTGGATTACAAAAACCCAACAAGGCTATGCTTTCATAAACCAATTGTAGCGTTGAATAGAAATCATTGAAGAAATGGAGGATCAATACCACCACATATGTGCAAATTTTCTGTCATGAAGAGAGAGGGCATAGGGAAGCTTGTTAGTTCCCGGAGAAGTTAAGATTTTCCTCTTTATTATGTGCAAAGGTATAGATGGGCCTTGGACTACACAGCCGAATACAGACTTCGACGACAATTTTGAGTTTGAATCGTTTGAGTTGGAGAATTGGAGAGTGGAGATTCATAGAAACACTTTTGAAAATGATATGCAATTTACAGAAAATTGGACCTGTTTTAGTTTCCGTTTGATTTCCAAGTTATCTGAAAATGGCGAATCAGGCCAAATGTGTACAAACCACCATACTTCTTTTTTTGCTCGGTAAATAAGATTTTATGTATAGAATAGCAAGTACACAGTACAAACCCCCGATAGATTCTCTTATACAATTACAAGTGAAGAAGCACAACAAGACAACTCAATAGATTCTTCTCATAAAAAGTATAAGAAGCCCAACAAAAAAAACCCAATGGATACTCTCAAAACAGGTGTGAGAGCCCAAAAACAAGAATAACCCTAGGCCTAAAAGAGCTAAACCGGAAAAGATCCTTCCCTTTCCCTGAACCGTAACTTTGCCGCCGTTCTTGATAGAACCCCACCAGTGCAAAATCCGCCGCTGTAAAATCAGAATCTTCCAGCACCAGCCACCAAAACGAAATCGTCGCCACCAATCTATTATGTTAAACAGGTCCCTGAGTTGATGAATCAGTGATTCCGAAAATGTTTAATGAAGAAGGAAGGTAAAAATGATGGATTAGCAAACATAATCAGTAACCCTTCTAGAAGATCTAGGATGAGTAGATCTGACGACCATGACCACCACCATAACCAGAACACTTCAACCCAAAAAAAAATTAGAATCGTTTCTGTGCTAACTCAGCAGAAACCCCAAGTAAGAAATCAAGTGATAACTTTGAAGATACTGGTGAGGAATGATATTGAATCGTCAAAGCCACTGCCGCAAACAGTAACAGTCTTCCATTTTGATGAAGAAGCTTTGAGGCCGATCTGGAAAAGGGGTGAAAGGCAAAAAAAAAAAGGGAAATCAAAGAAGAAAACAGGGAGGCCAAAGAAATTAAAAGACAGGACACTAATCTAACTATTCTAACATGCCTAGATCTGGTCTTAGAGAACAAATCTGAGCAGGGAGACTATGTGCGAAGAGGATTTTTTTGTTAGGCAAAGGAGGTTTTGAGAGAGTCGAGAGAGAGTGTTTTCCGCACCACAAAATATATTACATCAATACAAGTCTCCGATTTACAAGACAGCTCCACTGTGCCAGCCTCCGCTTTACCAAAAAAGCTTCACTGTTTATGGTTTGAAATTAAGATCTTTGTATTTACAATTTGATAAATTATGAATGAAGATCTTTCGGGACTGGCAGAAGACTATTAATTTTGCCATAAATCAATTAAGGATATAAAATCAACTATGAAACAACATTATTGTGAGTGAAGCCAACCATACGAATTAATATTCCAGATGATCTTGATTTACAATAATATTAACACATTAGACCCTCACCATCATATATATCCATTTTTCTTTTACATTTTAAAGTGAGCTTCTTGTTGATTATGCATCTCCTATTGCCAAGCAGTCAAACATCAGAACACATCCGTCTACTTGATTAACCATAAGCACCCAAGGATTTCCCGGTCAACCCAATTCCCCAACTGAAGATAGATAACATGAAATCCATACAACTTCTGTAGAGCAAGGTTGTGTTGTCATCTCTAAAATTAGTCACAAGTGAGTTCAAGTAACAATCAAACACTGTATCATAAACTAAAATTGAAAAAAAAATAAAAAAATCTATAGACAGAAGAACAAATAACCTCGCATGCATATTTATCCAATGATCTGCCAGAATTAAATTAAAACCATAAGAGGAAATATCATGATGCGATGTGGTCTTTCTGGTGATCTCCAGGTTCTCATATAAACCAAAGATTTTGCTAATAACAACAACTCATCTGGTCCGATCTTTAAGGTTTAGCACCGGCGTCGGCCTCACTCATTTGGTCACTATCACTCTCACTTTTCTCTGCTTCTCACAACATCAAATGAGTTTCTAGTTTTTTTTTATCGAAATGTGATTTACCGAAATGTCCTCTGAATCTAACGTTTTCCATTAGGTTTCAGCATGGGCCTTGGACTACCCATCCTAACATGACCTGATGGACCATAGACAACTTTAGGTGACAAATCGGTTGAGGGCGAATGGGAATTGCCAGTGAAATCAAAACAACCAAATGCCACCAACTTTAGTAAGTAGGTGCTGCACCAGATACATTCTATGAAGCTAATAAACTCGTAGAAGGTTGATTTGGCTCAATTTAAAGGGTACTAAAAGAATCAACATGCATAGAAAATCGAAGCTTTGAATTGAATTTTGTAATGATGATGGTTTATAAATAAAATTAGATTGCTCATAACTCTTTCTTGTTTCGTTTGATGTCCCTATGGTACACTTTCAGGCAGCCAAGAAATAGCCGTGAACAGATTATCAAAAATTCCGGACAAGGTGAACAAGAATTCAGCAAGTTTACCTACACTTACTTTCTATGGTTGAAATCTTAAGATATGTGTATAAATTGTATTCACAATTCCTTAGAATTTGGATGAAGAATATAAATCAGATTAAGGAGACAAATTCATCTTTAACAAAAATCATTCCGAATGATTTTATTGTCAGAAAGCCAATTCTTCATAAGCATACATATAATTTCTTGGAAGAAGTTGATATACAAAATATAACACATTCATACATACATTCTGCAACAACTATTATTTAGCTTCAAATGACACCCCCATATTTTCATCAGTTTCTGGTAGTATTCCATTCGGATAATTTGCTGAATATATCAATAACTCTTCTTTCTGTGGAATGTTTCCATCCTGATTTTGTTTCCAGCGTCTCGTCTCGTCTCCTCTCCTCTTTTCTGGACATGGCCATTTGCGATTACAATTACACGTCTCGTCTCGTCTCATCGTGTGTGGATCCGTCTCTTAGCTGCAACCACAATAAACAATTACAGCGATTAGCGATTTCTGCAAAATCTATTTTGTGTATACAAGCTAGTAGCACTGTAGGAAAACGGACAAGAACAACTAAAAGCATGGCAAGGAAAGAAACTGTAATAATAATAACAAGAGTGGTCAAACTTTTATGGGTGTCTTATTTTCTGACAGGCAAATATACTGTAGCTTCGTATCTGGTTCTACACCAATATAGACACATGTGTTGAAACCCTAGTCTCAGTCATGTGCGCGTCCATCTACTGGACTATCTGAACTTGTTCATGTACTCAACTCGTTCTCCTATTACACACCCTCTGCTGGACTCCCTAAACACGTCTACATATTTGATGTCCACCTATTGGACTATACTCGTCATAGATGTTCACCTATTTGGTATAGTGATCAATGGCAAGTGGCTCAAAACATATTATGTTTAATTGTTTCACGTTTTTCAATTCAAATCAATTTGCTAAAATGTATTTAAGCGTTTTGCATTCTGTAGTTGACAAAGAAATTCAAAATCACTTCAAAATAAACTTCCTACGTTAAAATAAATTACCTAAAATAAGCCATCTAGCAGTAGTTTTCCCCTCTTGGCAAGCATCTCGGTTATCCTTTGGAATGCATCAGTCCTCACTTTCAAATCTTGCGTCATCTTCTCGATTTTCTCTCTTTCTTGGATTAGTGCGACTTCCTCCTGTTTGATTGCGTCCAATGACGGAAGCACCTTCCCTGCCATATGATCTGCCTTGACGGAATCAAGCCGCTGTCTAAGCCATGTCACGTTGAATTTGAAATTCTCACACATCAATATCAAGTTCTCCCACTGTTCAAGCATATCTTCAGTGACATCACCCAGGGTCTTGTTGTCCATGGTTGCAATCATCGGTAGTATGTTAGCCACAGTCGTTACCAATGCAAGAGTGCAATCCGGTATCACCCTGGTAGTAGCAATGTGTCCATACTTCTCCCATATTTTGGTGTACAATGGAGCGAAGTGGGCTGGTACGCTAAATCCTCCAACAGTCAGATGCCCAATGATGGGATCCTTCAATCTTGGTTCGAAGAGAGCGCCAGCATTAGGATACTCTACAGGTTGCAACAGAACAGCATCGGTGAAATACCTGTTCGTATATGAACGAA
>JAJJMA010250424.1:0-36459 GCA_023529015.1 Papaver nudicaule
CCGTAATAAATCAGAGAAGGCTTTTGTAAGAAGTGAGATACAAAATCCACACACTCCAAGTGTCTCATCTGCATCATAAGAAGCAATTGTATCTTCGAAAGTCACTAAGAAAAAGAAGGTAAAACCTTCAGTCACCATGAGTATAGTGACCGTATCATCTGATTCCTCAGATAATAACAATGACTAGGAGAATACAAAAGGAGGTGGTAGAAGGCGTGAGATTACATGCCGAGTCTGTAAAAAGAGAGGACACCTCCAAAAAGATTGTAATATTCATAGGAAGGATAAGCAGATTGATCAGCTGCAACACACGTTAAACCTTGTTATAAAAAACGTATCTGAACTCTGTAGGCCTAATCCACGGGTGATCCCTATAAATAAGCCTCCAAGAGATCTTCTTCACCCATGAAACATGGCAGACATAATGATCAACAATGGATTAAGGTGACCTCTTCATCTAAAACACCACAACTAAGATCTGCGAACAGGACAACACTCCAATAGGAAACCAGCCTCATCTTGATAACCTGGTCACTCAAGAGGAGTTAAACAAGTTGTTGTCTAATTTCGCCGAGTGAAATCACTCCCAAAATAAAAAGTCTAGAAGTTCCTCCAACACTGAACCATACCATGATAACAGTAACTTCTATGAAAATTTCAAGGGAACAGACGACGACGAAAGAATGGTGAGTGTCAAGGAACTCACCATAACACTAAATTCTAGTGTTAAAAATAGCTTCCTTATTTTGGTACTGAAAATAAGGAATGCTCTAAATCAGGGTTTTCTCCCTGATCTGTTCAGTACCACTTGGAAACATTTTTCTAAGTGTTTAATGGCTCTTTGCTATGAAAACTGTATTGAGGTTCGTATGGACTCTTATGAAAACACTAAGCCCACTGGGCTGACGGGTTAAAAATATAAGTATCTTTTACCCAAACGGTTCCGAACCGTCGAAGAGTTATTTTTTTCTGTACGAGAAACTCATTAAGCAACGTCTATCCACCAGCTTGCATCATATTCTCTTCACGAAAAACGAGATCTATCTTTTTCGAAAAATACTCAAAAATTAGAATGCAACCTGATGGGACTCTTGGTATGCATTATTTGAGTCAATCCTTCCTGGTATTATATTCTTATAAATACCACAACACCTGAAAGGTTAATTCATTCAAGTCTTTTTTCTGTTTTCTTACTCTGAAATAATGGGAAAGAATAGCATGACAGGAAGTAGGAAGAAGAAAATTCTGGTGGAAGAAGATGTAACTCCTCCAATCATCAAAGGAAGAAAGCCTGAAGTTGCTTGCTATTATGCTTATAGCTATCAAAATATGGAAGAAACTGACATGAGAAACGGTGATGTTGTTTACGATCTCATCAAACATTGCACCCGTTTGTTTCCACAACATACAAGTACTGTGGAAGACTGTGATTTGCTTGAGTCCAAGATGGAAGCAGTGTTGAGTGAGCTCAATCTCATGAAAACACAGATAAGAGAACTTGTCACTGGCAAAGATCAAGTTGTTTCCAATGATGCAAAGGAAACAGATAACAAGCCTTCCACTAGCAAGTCTGCTGAATAAAGCTAGATTCTACAGTTACTTTAGTATTTCCTTTCATAAAACAAATTAGAATAGTTGGTTCCTTGTGAGAACTTGTTCTTACTTTTGCCTAAGGAATATAAACTATATCTAAAAGTAGTTTGCCTTTTCATGCTTCTTAGAGTTTTTCAGCATGTACTACTTTATTTCATTAATAAAACTTATTTTTAGATAATTATTAATGATGCTTACAATACTTGATTTGTCTACCTCAATCTTATTGCAACACACAACTTTTATTGCCTCGGTGATAACACAAAGTTGTGTCATATTACAAAAGTTATGCTTTTTCTCACGATCAAGAAACTTTTGATTATATGATTTTAGGGTTTCCATAAGCTCAAAAATCATATACTCTTTTCCAAAAATTGGCTAAGGAAAATAGATTGTAAACAAAGAAAACTAGATACATTAAATTGTTTGTCAAAGTTAGGCTTTGTAGTTGTTCTTTATTGAATAACATCACATGGGGGAGAGTTCTTAAATGAGCTTGCGCTTAATAAAAAACTTTTTGGGGAGCGTGGATGTGGAATATTAGGAGAAAAGTGTATCTATATTTCTCCAGAGATGAATCAACTTACAAATCCTCGTTCTGATTTCTAGTTATGTCATCTCAAACTTGATATGCGAGTACATCCTTGACTTGACTATCTCTATAGGCTTGAAACCCTAAGTCTCAATTAGTTTGTCATATTTTTGTGACAAATAAGGGAGAATACACAAGGTTTCTTGTTCTTGTGGTTCATAACCATATGGGGAGAACACCGTATTGCTTACTTATGTACTTTCTTGAACGTATCAAGTAAGGGGGAGTAAATATTGGGCTTCATACCAATCTGGCAAAAAGAGGTATAAAGATTAAGGGGGAGCTTCGTATCAAGAAAGAGTAGAATCACTTTATAAGTTTTGGTACACGAACTTTAAAGTTGCTCTGATTCTTACTCTTTGCACAAACAACATGTGGGATTAGCATATTAACCCATGTAAGCTCGAGCGTACCTTTGTGGTTGTTTGAGCTGAATATGTTGTGTTGTTGTCTACGAATTTTTCAACAGGAGTTAAACGAACACATCAAGACCCAAAGGAGAAGTTGAAGAATTCAAGAAATCAAGATACATTTGGGTTAGATATTTATTTTGTATCTTTTGTATCCATATGTAAATTGGTTTTGTCACTAAAATTGACAAAGGGGGAGATTGTTAGGGCATTGTCCGGTCAAACCCATTAGCGTTGGTATGTCAAGCTGGTTGTTGTCAAAACATAATTCTTGATTTAGCCTACTAGAGTTTAGATTTCGGAATTGGGATATAGACAAAGTAGTAGAGACCTTGAAGACGAAGACAGTGAATATAAAGAAGACATCGAATATTCTTCATCGACAAAAGGTTAGTAGGAGTTGTGACTTTTATTGAGATTCTTTATTCTACGTATTCTATCATTCAAAATAGTCGGATACTTTAGTAGATTTATAGCGATTGAGATTTTGTATTCTTGTATACATAACCATGAGTTATGTTAGTTTTTGTTCCCACAATACTAAGGTTACAAGATGCATGAGAT
This sequence comes from Papaver nudicaule, assembly GCA_023529015.1. NCBI lineage: Eukaryota > Viridiplantae > Streptophyta > Magnoliopsida > Ranunculales > Papaveraceae > Papaver > Papaver nudicaule. The sequence goes on from JAJJMA010250424.1 coordinate 3,160, forward strand.
ATATTCGATACCCTTTCTAGTGCAATGGTTTGCTTGCAAATCACATGTAGGAAACAGATGAATCTAAAGGAGTACTCTAGAGCAGAGTCAAGTGGATTAGAGCTGAGGGCGTAATAACACGTCTAAGTACTGGCCCAGCCAAGGACTTCTAGCGGATCCAGTTAAACCCTAATCAGGACGACGGCGGTTCACGAACCGGTTCGTGAACAGTGACTTCGAAAATTTCTTCTGAGTCCCAAACCGTCGATTTGTACACGTACATGTACGTGAACCACAAATTCGATGAATTTGGCCGGAATCCATTCGGACGGTTCACGAACCGTCCAAGTGAATACTCTTCTGGAATTTCGCGCGGGTTAAACATATGACTCCTTTATCTCTTAGTTGGACTTGTGCTTACTAGAATATCTTTTGTGGTCCATCTAACGAATCTCAATGAGTCAATAAGATAAAGATTATCTCTGGTCTGTTGGATATCTATCTTGAAGTGTTTTTGAGCTAACAAAACACTTGGCAGATAAATGTTAAAGATTTCCAATTGAGATAAATCTAGGGTTTCTTTGTGTGCAAGTCAAGTAACGGGGTCGTTTACACGGGCACTTGCTAACTTGTAGGTTAAGAAACTAGTTGCTTTATTCCTAAGTAACATATCTTATTGAGTGATATAAATAGAGGGTTAAAGAACGAAAACCACAAGCATCAAGCATACATGAAGTTTCTCTGTGGAATTGATTGAAACTCTTTGCACTTCGGTGTAAGCTTGTTGTAGTATAGTCATCCTCTGTTAGGTAGCAGTTCCTCTGCGGGATTTACCTAACGACTATAAAGACTTCTCTAGAGTTAAGAAGCACAGGTAGGCGATAACGTACCTCTGTGGTTGTTATCAAATTAACATGTAACCTTGGTAACCTGATCACGTTCTTGTCTATTCTACGGTCATTCTCTTTTGCAATAAGGCCATTAAATTATTGATACGTTACATATAAGGTTGAAGGAAGCAACGCACGGCTGCACTCGGTGTTGTAAAACCTAGTTAGCTCCAGTTGTATAAGTTTCTTAAGTGATTCTTTTTACAACTGAGGTAGACACAAGTTGGGCATAGTTTACTCGGTTTACTTGTCAGCCCCCGCTTGTAAGTAGATTTCTGTATGACCTGGAGCAATCCGAAGGAAATCACTTTACGTATGTTAAACTAAAGAAGACAGTTCGAAACATACAGTCAATAATTAAGGTTGCAAAGCCGGTATTGTTGACATAAGCCTTTAACAGCGGTTAAAGCAATTCCTAGGCCTGTAAAGGACGTCAGTTAGGGGAATCAAATGCGTGACGATCTGTGGGGGATCTAGAGACGTAAGGAGTGCGACAGTAGCCAATTCACTTGGAGGGCTGGAGTTGGTCTCTGCTACATCCCATACCGAAGTCTTATATTAGGCTAGTGTTTGTAAACAGTTGGTACTGTGTGGTGTTCAATCTGGACGAGGTCCCGAGGTTTTTCTACAGGTCGTAGTTTCCTCGTTAAAAAAATCTCTGGTGTCTTGTGTGTTTTAATTTCCGCATTATATCTCTGATTATATAATTAAAGCAAACACAAGAAGTACATTATTAATAACCGTCGAGTTGGTCCATAATCCATCCAGGGGACTTGCCAAGACTTGTCTTGAGTTGGACTGATCACTTGTGATCCTACTCCGGTTATCAGATTTGGATATTTATTTTTGAGATCGTCCATATCTTACCGTAAGACTCACGAGCCCAAACGAAAAGTTGGTAGTATTTCGGTACCCCTTATTTTTCACTTGACATACCAACGCTAGTGGGTTTGATCGGACAATGCCCTAACAAATACAATATGTATGACCGTGAAAAACGATGTACCTGCAATAATAAATCCAATAACAACAATCTTGGTTCCACTGAATATCTATAGTTTAGGCACACAAACCGAAAGCGACTTGGTGACAAATCCAGGTTAATAGATATGAGTATGTTCTAATCACAACGATCTTGAGTGGCCTTATCGCAGAAGGGAAGGACCATGGAATAAACAAGATCGCAAGGTTTGATAGACGTGATAGAACAAAACACAAGTACAATACAAAAAAGAGTAGTAAACATAAACTAGTTTCCTATAAGAGGTACTTCTAGGCTTCTCGATCCCCAAGAAAAGACTTGCACTAATTCAGACCGAAAGAAAAATATTAAAGGTAACTGAAAAGAAAAGTTAATAAACACAAGCTTACAATTCCGAAGAAGAGCTTGGTTGAGGGACAAAGCTTTCAGGAGAGAAACCACTCCTATTTATATTGACAAAGGCTTTAGCTTTGAAATGAGGCTAAGTAAATATCGGAAATTCATTAAAGCACATTTCCACATATAGTTCTGAAATACCTCACATCATAGCATTTAATGAAATCTATTACTTTAGCATTTTACATTAATGAAAAATATATTTCAATAAATGTTTGGCCAAAATCATTCAAAGCAAATAATACAAAAGGTATATTTGGATATTTCATTAATTCGAAATATAGTGCTTACCAAATATGCTCCCTGGAATAGAGCTCAATTCGAAAATGTGTCATATTATTTCGAAAATCTCCTTAAGGTATTATTACTTCCAAATGTCGTCATCAGCTTTGATAATGTCGACATCACTTCCTAGGCTTTGTTGGACGGGCCAGAACGATCCTAGGTGGAAGTGGGATCTGGTCCAACATGGCTCAACGTTCCGCATAAACGTATCATCACAAACGTGAACAAGCCTTGTGTGGTAAGCTTAAGTGAACACCTGGATTCAAAAGATATACAATAAAGATCTAACCCAAATGTATCTTGATTTCTTGAATTCTTCAACTTCTCCTTTGAGTCTTGATGTGTTCATTTAACTCATGTTGAAAAATTCATAGACAACACTACAACATATAAAGCTCAAACAACTACAAAGGTACGCTCGAGCTTACATGGGTTAATATGCTAATCCCACATGTTGTTTGTGCAAAGAGTAAGAATCATACCAACTTTAAAGTCCGTGTACTAAAACTTATAAAGTGATTCTACTCATTTTTGATACGAAGCCCCCCGTTAATCTTTATACCTCTTTTTGCCGGATTGGTGTGAAGCCCAATATTTACTCCCCCTTACTTGATACTTTGAAAAAAAATACATAAGTAAGCAATACAGTATTCTCCCCCAATGGTTGTGAACCACAAGAACAAGAAACCACATGTATTCTCCCCCTATTTGTCACAAAAATATGACAAACCAGTTGAGACTTAGGGTTTCAAGCCTATAAAGATAGTTAAGTCAAGGATGTACTCGCATATCAAGTTTAAGATGACATAAATTGGAAATCAGAACGAGGATTTCTAAGTTGATTCATCTCTGGAGAAATATAGATATACTTTTCTCCTAATATTCCATAATCACGCTCCCCAAAAAGATTTGTTATTACACGCAAGCTCATTAAGAACTCTCCCCCATGTGGTGTTATTCAATAAAGAACAACAATATATGCCTTTACAAGTAAAGACACGAACAAAGCATAACTAGACAAACAATTTAATGTATCCAGTTTCTTTGTTAATATTATTTTTTCCTTAGCCAATTTTTTGGAAAAGAGTATATGATTTTTGAGTTTATGGAAACCCTAATAATCATATAATCAAAAGTTTCTTTATCTTGAGAAAAAGCTTAACTTTTGTAAATTGACACAACTTTGAATCATTGTCGAAGTAACAATTAAGTTGTGTATGCAATACATAAGATTGAGGTAGACAAATCAGGTATTGCAGGCATCATTAATAATAAAATCTAAAAAGAACTTTTTATTAATGAATACTAATAAAGTAGTACATGCTGATAAACTCTAAAAAGCATGAAAAGGAAAACTACTTTTAGATATAGTTTATATTCCTTAGGCAAAAGTAAGAACAAGTTCTCACAAGGAATCAACTAATCTATTTGAAAGACGTCATGCGAAGTTATTGATCTCAAGAATATCTTGATCTTCATTCATAGGCATAAGGATTTCTAGATCAAGTCCCTTAGTCTCACTTACAGATGCCTTATGGACCTCTTTCATAAGCTCTTCTTGTTGTTTTACAAGAGCTTGTTGAACAACTAGAGTTTTTAGAAACACTTCCCCAAGAGATCTCACTTCTCTTTTTGTTTCTCTGCATTCTTTGAGAATTTATGCAATCTTTTGATTCTTCTGAGAAGGGTGTTCATCCTAGTCAGATTTAGATTTCTTCTTCTTTTTCTTGAACCAGGGTTTCTTTCCTTTGTTGCCGGCTGCTTTCAAAGGATCGTCTGGTTTCATGGTATCCTTGCCAGTTGACTTAGGATCCTTGCTGAGGAAGGTGATAGCAAGGGGTTTTACCATGTTGAAGAGTTCAAATTGAAATAAGAGAAGACTCCTAATTCCTCAGATAAGGCTCTCATAATTACAGGATACGATATTGATTTACCCTAATATCGTACGGAGAAAGCGGAACGGTTCGCGAACCGAGTCAGCATAGTGGATATTCATTAATACGTGTATTTCAACGTTATTTCATAGATGTGTCCCACTTTGAGAGTCACCCAGTATCAATTTATACCTTTTGTGTAGACAACCTTTGACCATTAAAAGTGAAAAGGTCATAATCAATGGAGCTTGACTCAACATGATACTTTTGTCCAGTGACATATATAAAGGTTTTAATTGAGGGTTATCAATTACTTTAAACAAATACAAACGAATATGAAAAATAATCTAAGAAAACTAGATCTTGCCCAAGTACAGGGTGACATCTTATTCCGAGGGGCAATGAATGAGATGTCACTTCTTTTTGCTGCTAGTGCAAGAAAGAATAAGCATGTTTGTGCTCATTGTGTACTGCTGAATTCTTTTCTGAACTAAGTTTTCATTCTTAGTTATGACTCTTTTGAATTTCTCAACTCCTTGTGTTGCCTTTAAGGAGTTTGAGAGTTTTCGATCTTTATTAGCTTCCTTTTCATTGGCAGCTTCAAAGATTTGAATAACAATCATGAGTCTCTCAGCTTTCTTCTGCAGCTTGTGAGCATATTTGACTTTTCGTTTGTATATGTGATATTGTTTATAATCATGTCCCTTTTTAGCACATAAGTTACATCTTACAAGACTTTGTTTGTGCTTAGTTGGAATGATTTTCTCTTTACTAGTTGTGTAACTTGGAGTTGTGTCCATGGGAATGGAACCTGATTCCAGTTCTGATTTGGAATCACCCGCATTATCAGAACAGACACATTCTGCAATGAATACAATTTCACTTTCTTCATCATCTGAGTAGTAAACATCAGAAGAATCATCAAGTGTAGCAGCAAAGGCCTTGCCCCTGTATACTTCTTCAGATTAGGGCATTCTTCAGCCAAATGGCCAAATCCTCTGAATTTATAACATTGTGGCATATCATCATCATCTCCCTTTTTATTCCCTTCTTTAGGAGGGAATTAATCATGAAAAAGAAGGGGTACCGAAATACTACCAACTTTTCGTTTTGGCTCGTGAGTCTTATGGTAAAAGTCTGGACGATCTCAAAAATCAATATCCAAACCTCTAACTGGAGTAATCTCGACAGTTAGGAAATAACGTACTACTTGGTGCTTTAATTATAAATCAGAGTTATAATGCGGAAAGTAAAAGCACACAAGACACCAGAAGTTTTTTTAACGAGGAAACTGCCTTGCAGAAAAACCTCGGGACCTTGTCCAGATTGAACACCACACAGTATTAACTGTCTACAAGCACTAACCTACTATCAGACTTCGGATTGGAATGTAGAAGAGACCGATTCCACCCTCCAAGCGAATCAGCTACTGTTGCACTCTTTACGCCTCTTGGATCCCGCAAGACCCTACGCACTTGATTCCCCCAGCTGGCGTCCGTTACAGGCCTAGGAGTTGCTTTAACCGCTGTTAAAGGCTTTTTGTACTCAATCCGTCTTTCGACAGAGAATACGTAAAGAACAATTTTCCCTTTAGATATAATCAAGGTTTTGGAAACTTGTTTTGTGTTTTGAGGAACCGTTCACAAGGTCAGGTATCAAAAACACACAATTAGGGTTTGCACGAGAACCGTGACGACCTAATTGTATTCTTGCAAGAACAACTAGAGAACCTAGAGATATCTTGCAGAATCTCTAACCTATATGTAAAACAAACTAAGTTGATGTACAATATAGATCGAATCTATCAATCCTGGTTTTACAACCTATAATCCTTGAATGGCCTTATTGCAGAAGAGAAGGACCATAGAATAGACAAGAATTATAATGGTCTACCTGGATACAAGTTCAGAACTATCTAGAGAAGAAAGATAGTTAAACTTGGCTTTACAATCCCTAAGTAAAGTCTTATGTAATTCTCACCTTGTTCGTGAAGAACAGAAATAGCGGAGAACAACCTTACGTAGCACACACACCAGCAGGGATGATTTGTTATGCTACATGTATGCTTATTTATAGTGATGGTTGCTTAAGGATAAAGCTAAGACTCCTTGTGCAACAAGTTAGCTAGTGACCGTGTAAACACGCCCCGTTACTTAACTTGCACACAATGAATCTAGTCTCCTTTCTATTGTAGAAACCAAGTAGTGTTTATCTAACAAGAGTTTGATAGATTATAACTACCTCATTTAAGAGTTTTGGTTACATAACAATTGTGAAAGAATAACCTTATCCTTTGACTAGAAGATATTCTACAAAACTTATCTCTTAAGAAAGATAATGTAGAAAAACTCTAATCAGGACGGACCACAACACAGGTGTGAAGGTGGACCATCGTAGCCAGGAGATGGACCTCAGAAACACGACAGGAAACCCTAATCGTAAATCCCGAGGTGGCGGTTCGCGAACCCCAACACTTTTGAAAAGCGTTCCCGAAAGTTCCAGAAGATTCCAGAAGCTTCCTACTCCCTTTCCCGAATTCAGCTTTTAGCCACGCTTTTCAGTTTCAATGAATCACTCATAACTTCTTCGTTTTACAACGGAATGAAGTGATTCTTGAAGCGTTGAATTCGTATTTCCATTCACTATAACATGAAGACCTACTCAAAGGTCAAAGGTTTCCCTCACTATGATCATATGGACCAAATCTCCTCGGGTTAATATACAATGATGTAATTTCACCGTCATAAGCATTGTTCCACATAGTGAGTTCATTACTTCGATAGATAGAGATAAGAATAACAAGAGTTCAAGGAAAATTCAATCTTTACTAACCTTTGTTGATGAAGTCCTTGATGATGTCTTCGTGTGTTCTCCATCTTCATCTTCAAAGGGTGGAGATCGACTTTAAACTCTACTACCTCTATCCTAACCCGAAGTAAACCTTGAGTAGACTAAATCAAGAATTGTGTTTTGACACCTAAAACTGACAACTAGCTTGACATACCAACGCTAGTGGGTTTGACCGGACAATGTCCTAACAAATCATGAGGCTTAGGAGGTGATAATGAGGTTTTCTTAATGAATCGTTTACTTCTCTTCTTTAGAAGATCTCTGAACTGACGAGTAATTAAGGATAATTCCTCCTCAGATTCATTCCCACTATGATTGCCAGAGTCGGTGTTCAAAGTACAATCTACGTTTACAAGTTTCCTTGTTTTTTCAGTAGCCCTAAAACTAACGTTTTTAGTGTTACTTTGCTCATGATCGAAGATTTTTAAATTGGCAACAAGGTCACTTCTTGTTATAGTTAAACCATGTACTTCGTGGATGGCATGTTTCTTTGACTCGTATCTTGAGGGTAATGACATCAGAATTTTACACACAATGTCCCTTTCCGGAATAGCTTTTCCTAAGGTGTGACAGGCATTGACTATTTCAGACAATTTGTGGTTAAATTCTTCAAAGGTATTATCCTCAAGCATTCGAAGGTTTTCCCAGTCAGACATGAGGTTCTGAAGTCTAGCTTCTTTTTCTGTTGAATTCCCGAATACGATCATTAATCTAATCCAAGCCTCTTGCGAGGTTTCACAGGTGGACACTTGATGGAAAAGATCATGTGTTACTGCATGTATGATAACATTAAGCCCATCATAGTTTCGCTTAGCGACTAGAGTTTCCACCTCATCATAATCTATGTCTTTGGGGACAGACTCACCCTAAACTTCGATAGTTGGTGGTGTGTATCCTTTGTCGACATAAACCCAAGTTTTGAAATCTCAGGCTTGCAAAAACGATCTCATTGCAGTTTTCACCATAGGTAATTGGTGCCATCAAACTTTGGTGGTACGTTACTGTAGATGGTGAAAAATGAGAGAGGGACAAGATTGTCAAAACACTCTCGAAACCATGTCTTATTAAAGGCAATCGCCTATTCAGGCTCATCTCTATAGCTCAGAGTGCAACCCATTCCATGAGCTAAACAAACTCTATATGAGCTCTCTCTTATGACTCCGGCGGGGAGGGTAATATCATGGAGCAGTACTAATGATGAGTGCCGAACTCACACAAAAATATATTCCTTACTTCTCTAAACTAAATAATAGTATGGATAAGCAGGTTCGTTCCTGAGGGAGAGAGCTAAGTTGTTGACCTAATTTTCTGAATGAATGCAAGATAATGAAACAATGAGATGAGGATGGTTGAGGAATCAATATCCACTATTTAATATGAATCAGTTTAATCACACAAGTGCAATCTTCTTCAAAATACGTTTATTAACAACCCTAGACAAGTTATAAGTTCAACTAGCCTATGTGGACTCCAAAATAACTTCGCAGAATAAGTTCTCTACAAAATCCTAGCCAATTAGGCCACTTTGAATAAGTTCTCAAAGTGTAACGTAATTAACCGGTAAAATCTGTGAGTCGGATTGATCCTAACCACATGTTCACAAGTTCGACATGTTAACTTAGGGTTATCATCTACACACTATTGTCCACGGAATCCCTCCGCAACGTTAATGTTTCGCTACTTGTGATTGAATCACCTCAACAATTACGGATTGAGGTTCTAAAATCTAGCATTATCATCACAAGCAAGTTGTATAATTGATCACTTAAACGACTCGCTAACAAATCATGGTCATAATCACGGTAGAAGATAAACAATAACACAATAATTAAAAGAAAGAGTTACTCGCATAAAGACTCGAATCAAAATAGTTTCAAAATCATCCTAAACCAAACAAGAATTTAGCTACAAAAAGAAATCATGTTCTTCAACAATAAATTCAAAAAAGAGGAGTTCAAAGTGAGAAAAACAAAGCCAATTGTGACTGGTGGTAGAGGTGGACAGCAACTCCTCTTGCTCCTGGTGGTGGTGGATAGATGGTGGCGATGCGGTGGTGCTGCTGATATTGGTGATGGTGGCGTCGTGGTGGTGAATGCAGTGGTGTTGGTACGGTTTCGTCGCTCGAGTTGTTGCTGCTGTGGTGATGATGACGCTGGCCTCTTCCTTGCTGCTGTATTGGTGGAGACTGCGGATGGTGGTGATGGTGGATGCAAGGATGATGGATGCAGGTGATGGTGATTATGGGATGCAGGTGGTGGATGCAAGGGATGATGCAAGATGCTGGTGGTGGTGTGGATGCAGCTGGATGGTGATGAGAGAGGAGCAAAGCTCCTCCCTGATGGAGGTGCAAGGTGTAGGCGTGCAGTCGAGAGATGTTGTGTTGTGAGATGTTTTTCCTGTTGCCCTAGCTTGGCTTTTATAGCCTCAATTCTGATGCAGACTTCAATCCCACGCAAACTCAGCTTAACTTCTGAAAATATCCCTTCAATCTGGCACCGTTCATACCATTATCTAAGCATCAAGAACAACTTCTAAAACTGATTCCTCCCTCTTTTCTCGGTAGACTTTTCCCTTGTATAGTTTTGAACTTCAAAAGCCCTCTCCTATTTCATCTCGGACACCCACCAGACCCATGGAAAACTTTTGGCAAACACTCACAGAACATAGCCTAGTTGCTGGCAAACCTGAGCAAGCAACAACGACAGCAGAACAGCACCATTGTTTCTCCCCTGCATTCTTGGCAAACTGAACTCAGATTCTTCTTGCCTTTTCAGCTCTGTCTAAACCTTCGCAAAGACTCACCTGCACCCTTGGAACATAACCTACAGACAATGGCTAATTGGTAACAAAAGAAGTCAGTCAACGAGAGCAACTGAACTTGAAACTGCAGGTCAGGCATTTCATCGAGCAGGTTGCAGGCATTTCTCCTCTGCTACACTTGTAATTCTGTTGGTGATTCGTTCTTCCTCAAATTTCTCCTTCCCTGCAACAGTCCATACATTCATAGCAAACCCATGTCTCAGAATTCATTTAACATTCATATTGAACCACCAAAAGTCAAGCAGCAACTCTCTTCTTCTCTGTTTTCTCTTGTCATTCTTCTCATTGTTTTTCCGGCTAAACTATCATCCAAACCCATGTTGCTGTGTCTTCTATAATCCCAACTAACCCTTGTCAGCAGCTGCACAAAGCTGGAGGTCAGAACTCTTGGTTTTCAGCAAATTTCATCCCTGTTCTCAGCCAAAACCTTTCTCCTGTTGTATGCTTGTATTCGAAAATCCCTTCTGAACCTTGCCAAACTCATCCCTGTGTTCTGTGCAGCCATCGAACCATGGTTAGCTAGCAGGCAACTTGGAGCACCACCTGTTCGCAGGAGAGGTTTGGTTCAGTTGTAAAGAACTGAACTGTGTGTATTGAACTTGACTGGTTAAAGAAGGACTGGTGGCAGCCCTGATCAAGGATGCGTCTGCTCCAGTAGTTGCCTAGCAGTGGAAGTGGTTGCCTCTAAGAAGATGTGACTGGTGCTTCAGTAATTTCTCTTTAAGAACCTATGTGGCTGCGTCAAGTGTTGTACGCGGCTGCGCCCAGTAAATGTGTTTCAAACTCCTTTAACACCTTCTAGCCTTCTGTCCATCTGCTTCGAAAGTCTCCAAGTGATGCCTTGAGCTCTTATTTGCTTCATTATGTATTAAATGATTTTAAAGTACCTGCAAAATAGAAAACAAAGTTAAATAACCAATGTACGAGGCTTAAGCTAACTAAAGTGTATAATAAGGTACTCTTGATTAGGTGTTTTAAGGCACCTATCAACTAATAATCTCACCAGCATATTAAACCCATTGATCTGCTCAGAGCTAGATCGCTTAATGGTACACGGTGAAGAATCAACAGAGATGTATCCTCATGGATTTCCTCTTAATACGACTCAATATACGAGTCTTGATGCAAACCTCAGAAATCTTGAAGCTCCAGGCCGGTCCAGAGCTCTCTGAGAGGCATACAACAGCCTAAGCAGGCTTAAGCAGACCTAATCCCAAGTTCAGGATGGTCTAGCATGCCATGGATAAACACGCCATGACTTCAAGTGTGTTGTAGTATAAGCACTCACACCACGACTAAGGCATAGGTTGCCCCAAAGTCGAGCTTGGACAGATGCCAAAGCCATAACGCCACATAGCATGGCGCCACAAACCATAAGACACCATGGATTTGCAAGAAATCAGCCCTGGCCAAGAGGCCAAGGCCATGGCGTAAGCCGCCACAAACTTACTTAGCCTTGGCCAAAGGTCAAGGCCGTAACAAGGAATATAGCCGCAAACAGGCTGGCCTTGGCCAGAAGCCAAGGCCGTGTCATGGCGCCACAACAAGTGGACCTTGGCTAGAGGCCAAGGCCGTGGCGCCATAAGCCATGGCACCACCTTAACACGATTAACGCCAAAGCGCGTCCAAAATTGGCCTTGTCCAAAAGCCAAGGCCGTGGCGCCATAGTCCATGGCGCCACAACAGGTTGGCCTTGGCCAAAGGCCAAGGCCGTGGCGCCAAGAGCCATGGCGCCACCATAACTAGCGCCAAAGCGCAATCTAACGCTTATGGCCTTGGCCAAAGACCAAGGCCACTCCTATACTTATGTCCAGGAGGCACTACGCTCATGTTGGCTACGACAATTAGTCGTACAACCCTACTCTACTCAACTCAACCACGCAATATCCGCGTATCACTCACTCGAGACATCAAAACATCACACGGGGGGATAACTTTAGGGGTATTGGTCTGGCGGTCTACGGCAGTTGAAAGAAACTGATGGAGATAGTGGACAGTTACAAGAAGATGGCGCGAGTGGGCTTGTTCCACACGACTCAGGCAGTTACGGAAACCAACGCATGTCCTCCACTCCTCCACTCTTCCACGACTTCCACCTTCTCTGTCGAGAGATCAGGGTGAGTTCAAACTATAAATAGAGGCTTCCTCTATCTTCCAAGGCAGGAACGTTCAGAACACCTAGAACACACAAAACAGAAACAACCAGAGCCTCAGAGAAAACACCTGAGAATCGAAACACGTTTCTAGCCTTGGAGATTTCCAGTCGACTTCACGACGGAGATCTTGAACTCTTACACCCAAAACACATCCTCAACCTGATCTCAAGTTTCTTCGTTGTTTCCCTCCCTAGACCAACCTCTATCCTCTCTGTGACCGAAGCAAGACGGGAACGGCCATCCTTGGTTTAGGCTTGTCTTGTTCGACTTTTATCTCCGAGCACTACGAAAGTACCCAGAGACGGTACATTGTTTTTGCAGGTAAAAATAGTTGGCGACCACGGTGGGAGATCATTCTCTCGGTCCCAGAAGATCATTTATGAAGAAGCATCTACCTTGGGAGATGACGGCGCAAGAACCTCACTTCAATACAACAATCCACGTCGGGAGCTTCACCGCCTATGACAAATCTGCAAAGGAGGAAGCTACCCTTCTCATCGAAAGACTATGCGAGACCCTCCACTTTTCGAAAGGACAGCGTATAGACACGTTCGAGGCCCTCAACCGCATTGCTTTCGAAGCCAACCTCACTCCAACCTTACCCATGATTTCCGAGATGTCTTTAGTGGCCGATGCGCAGACGCAGGACATCACTTTCACCGACAAGGACATGCTGGCTGAAGAAGGACACAACCGCGCCCTCTACGTAACCGCTCACATCAAAGGCACGGAGTTCAAGAGAGCACTAGTTGATACCGGAGATGCAGCCAATGTGGTATGTGTCCTCAGCTTCGAGCCTTTTCTCGATCGTTACGAGCTTCAGCCTTCTCCTTTACAAGACGATCGAATTGATCTCGATGCTTCTTATCCAGATCATAAGCCACATTCTTATACTCGTGGCTTGCTTGAGAATAAGCATTAAGGGCTAAGTTAGCTTGATGAAGTTTTTTCCTTCTTTTTATTCAACTCCCCTTTTTAAATCGATAAATAGAGTTCAACATCTACTAAGGGAATTAAAGAAAACCAAATAGGAAGAGGCATACCTGCAATCTTAACACGCTTAGTGGCAATGCGATATTTTTCAACAACTAGTTCTTCCTGCATACGGAGAAATTTCTCTCATAATAATAAACATCATCGTGTCGTCTAAAGGAGTAATTCAACAAACTCGTCTTATGATGATCATCCTAAGGAAAGAAGATCAAACTATTAGTAGTAGTAGCAAACATGGAAACAACGTCAAAACTAAGCAACCAGCCACCCACCATCTGAAGTAACGAAAGATTCTCTTCAAAAAAAAAAGGGGGCTACGAGGATCGCAAGCATCCTTTAGATACTCCCCACTAAGAACACTAGCAATCTTCTGGCAAAAATTAGGATTGAGAGGGCAGTTCGAGGGGTCATCAGCATGTGCACTAAAGCGAGAAGACACTTCTTTGGCAAAATCACATAAGTCTGGGCTCTCTCGAAGTAATTTCTTAAAATTCTTAGCAGTATATTGCTCTTGTTTCTCCCCCGCGAAAGCAAGAGCCCTTGGAAATTTAGAACCTCCAGGATGGGTAAAGAGCACAGCCGACTTTGTCAAATCCTAAGAACCAACAACTTTCCCCTCTCAAGTTACCAAAAGATCAACGAGAGGAACAGGTTTTCCAGAAGGAAAATTGGCTGCTTCAGCAGAGGCAGTAGTCGAAGAAGGGACAGTAATAACAGCAGAGGCAGAGACAGAGAAATTCGATACAACGTTGCAAAAAGCAGAGGCATCATCATAGTTTCTGCCCTCTCGGAATTATTTTCAGGATTGGAATACACCATAATCGCCGAATTTGCTTTCTCTTTGAGAGCTCCTTCGAGACCTCTTGCGTCAACCTCCAAGGCTTGAGACGCTTCCTCATTTCTCTTACCCAATCTTATGCCCTTAGAGCTATCCTCTAAGGCTCGAATTTTTCCTCATTTGCCTGGCCCTTTGAGATGACCTTTTTAACCCTTTCATCCTTATTAGTCTTCGAATCCTTTTTAGACATGAAAGGTTTCTTTTTCTTTTCCTCTCCAGCGTAGTAAAATACTAGCGATTTGTCAGCTCCATCGAGTCTGTTCGCTTCGATCACTTTGCCCTGAAGGATAAGAACCGTCTTTCTCAGGAACAAACAGAGGCAAGTATTCATACTCTAAATAATACGTTCTAGCCAGATGGTGTTTGTTACATGATCCATAGTTTCTTCTCCCGTACGCGCATGTTTCAAATCTCTCGGAATGTCCTCGATGGTACTCTTCCTTTTTAGCAAACACTGACGAGACAACTCTTTCTCCTCCTCGGAGAAATGTATAGCAAAATGATGTTGAGTTGAGAATTGATGATGATCCTCGAACTTATCTCGAGGTCAGTAACGTCCCGAATCTTTCCAGCCTCGAAGAACGGGCCCAAAGAATAGCACAGGCTCTGTATACCAACCCTCATCAAGGGAGTAATCAGGAAAACCAGGAAGAACTTCCTCGATGCTTGCTCGAAGTTTAAAACGAACTCCCCAAGGAGCAGCTTCGACGTCAATTGTTAAATAAGCTTAAACAAGTTGGCAGCAGTAAAGTAGTACTTCGATGTCGAGCCCGCGACAGAATTATCTTCTGAGCAAAGAACCCATTGTTGATTAGTTGAATCGAACTATAAGTCAGCTGCATTACCCCACGAGCTTCTGGCATCGAACATATAATCTCGAGAAATAGAGGATTTGGAGACCGATAGAGTGGAGGCAAAATCCTTGCGAACATTTTATGAACAGTTATCAGCAGTTGATTATCACCACACTTGTAATCCTCGACCAGGTATGGAGTTAACTGATGAGGTGTCAAACTCAACAAGAAGAATAAGATTTTTCCCAACTAAATTAATAAATAATATAGTGGTTGTAGGATCGTTCCACGGGGAGCTGTGTAATCAATTTGTTATTCGGATTAGAAAAAAAAAAAAAGAATAAAATAAATAGACGAAGAAAAAGATTGACCAAGAAATGCTTCGCCGTTACCAAACGTTGACTCCATCATTACACTCGTTTATTTCTTATTAGAACCAATTCATCACCAACCGTAGAATAACAATAAGCTCTGTTATCCCCAAAATTCCTTATGTCACCGGATACGGAAGCGCTCGACTACCGGATTCTATCCATCAGAGCCACCATGAATAAGTTCCCACGATGTAACTCAATTTGAATGCTTTGCACTTTGTGAATTAGGTTGATCCTAGCCACATGCTCACAAGTTCGGCATGTTAACCTAGGGTTGTAATCTACACATCAAAATCCACAAAATCCCTTTGCAGCGTTGATGCTCCGCTACTTGTGATTAGATCTCCCTAACAATTACAGATTAGGTCTCTCAAATCTAGCTTTAGTATTGTAGACAAGTCATGCAATCGACAACTTGAAAACAATCCATGGTCATAATCATAGTAGAAGACAATCGATAAAATAATTAAAACTCGAAACAGACTTGCATAAATATTGAGCTTCACGATTGGAACATTGTTATTATCCTTAATCACAAAGAATTACATGAAGATGGAAAATGATAAAGTACCCCCCCCCCCCCCCCACGGGGGGGGGGGAGTGTAAAAGATATTTGTCTACAAGAGGTGTGTGTAAAAAGATATGTAAAATTTTCTCTAAGTTCCCCTATATATAGGCTTCAAGTGTATAGGAGCCCTTGCTTGAATCCCGTTTGAATTCGGTTTCCAAAACTCAATCAAATTCCAAAAATAAGGAAATTCGTGTTGGGTCGCCCCTTGGTAATAAACATGACACCCTGTAACAGTTCCCGTTTTAGCCTATTTTCTGATTTTTCTTCTTTTAGTCGTCTGTTTTGCTCATAATTTCTTCGTCCTACCTCGGATTGAATTGATTCTTTCGTCGTTAACTTCGTATTTTAATTCTCTTCAAGATAGAGCCAAGAAAATCCGCATTTGAATGAGTAGAACTCCGTCTTTGGCCTTCCTTCTCTTTTTGCCCTTTCCGGCTCATTGGATGATTCTTCTTCTTTTCGTGAATTAGCTCCAAAACTCAGTAAAATACAAAAAACAACAACAAATATTTACATTTTTACAAGAAAACTAGCTAATAAAGCATAATCGATCGATATTTTAGAGAGATGTTTTAGGCACCTATCAAATTCCCCCACACTTAGACTTTGCCCGTCCTCGAGTAAACTACCCAAATCGGAAAACAAAACAGAAAAAAAAAATTAAAAAACAAAAGAAAAACCTAACTCACTTTCGTAGGAATCACGATGGCACTTAGCATGTGCCACAAGCCTTTAAACCAATAGGTGTCCCTACTGGACGAGTTATAGTCTCGTGAGGGCTTACTAGAGATATTCCCACAAAACCCTGGTTTTTTAAAAACTAATACGAACAACAAATCAATCAACGACAACTCCCCGGACACACCAAACTTCACACCTACCGAACCTGCAACAAAAATAAATCTCGGAACCATTGAAGATCCAAAGATTGTGAAAATAGGAACACTCATGGAAGAAGTCCAACGAGCGGAGCTGGAAAGCTTATTGCGAGAATATGCAGATGTATTCGCTTGGAGGATGAACGAGATGCCGGGAAATGATCTGAGCTTAGCATGCCATCACTTGGACATCAATCCCTCTGCACGACCATTCAAGCAACGGCCGAGGAAGCTCGCAGACGTATACCATGAGGCAGTGGAATCCAAACTCAACAAGATGATTGCAACAGGAATCATTAAGAAAATTCAGTATGCGGACTGGATCTCGAACATGGTCATAGTTCCGAAGAAAAACAAGGGAGTTAGAATCTGTATTGATTTCAGCAACCTGAATAAAGCATGTCCAAAAGACCCACACCCACTCCCAAGCATGGATCAGATGGTAGACGCCACAACAGGTCATGATCTATTAAGTTTTATGGATAGGTATTCTGGTTACAACCAGATACCATTAGCAGTGGAAGACCAAAAGCACACAGTATTCCTTACAACCAACGGATTATACTGTTACACTCGAATGATGTTCGGTTTAAAGAACGCTGGTGCTACATACCAGAAATCTATGGAGAATATATTTCGTCCTTGGTTTGAGAAGACTGTACAAGCCTACTGGATGATATGTTGGTGAAAAGTAAGAAAGCAGCAACTCATGTGGGAGATTTGCGAGAGATACCGGAGAAGATGCGCCAAATCAATATGAAAATCAATCCTGCAAAGTGCATATTCGGAGTAACCTCGGGGAAGTCTTAGGTTATATTGTTATGAAAACCAGAATCGAAGCAGACCCATCGAAGGTGCAAGAAATCCGAGATATGCCATCACTGAAAAAGCGAGGATACCGAGATATACCACCAACTTTTTGTTTTCGTGAACTCTGTTGATTATACTACTTGAACGATCTCACAAATCAATATTCAAGTATTCACCTGAGTAATCTAAAAGGTTATATGATCAACAATTGGATTTATGCAGTACTTTTAATTATATAAATATAATGCGGAAGATAAAAGTAATGCACGACACAAGAAGTTTTGTTAACGAGGAAACTGCAAACCTAACAGAAAAACCCCGGGACCTCGTCCAGATGTGAACACCCTTAGTATGAACGGTATACAGACGCTAGCCTACTCTCAGACTTCGGACTGGACTGTATCGAGACTGAATTCACCCTACAATCAATTCAGTTACCAATGTGCTCCTACGTCTCTTGGTTCCCGCAGTAACCTACGTACTTGATTCCCTAGCTGACGTTCTTTACAGGCCTAGGAGTTGCTCAACTTCCCTTCGTGAAGACTAGCGCTACCCTGCCTCTAACAGGACGCCTAAAAGTATCCAAGTAATCAAACAAGAGTACGATTGTGATTTCCTTTAGACTTAAAGTAAAGGTTAATGGAAATCGATATGTTGAATAGGGCTTATTGATCTAGCCTAAACAACTTTACCTCCAAACGCGAGACGAACTTAGTATGAAACCTAGTTCGTGAATTTGCGTTTGGGAACTTCTAGGGTTTACGATACAAGGTCTACCTTACGAAGTTTCTATCAAATCTTGGTCGTGATAAGATTGAAAGTATTCAATCGACCCAAGATATAAGATGTAATTTTACTTCCGACTTGTGCTTCACGATCCTAAAGTGAAGTCTTTCAATAGTCGTAGTCCAAAAGGACTTCGAGATGACGACCAACCTTTATGAAAGGATACACAGATGGGTAGAGGATTGAGATTGTATCGTACATAAGGTCATCTATTTATAGTGATCACCAAGGGATGCTTTGCTTAAAGTTTAAGCAACCTTGAGTAGGGCTCAAGCAAGTTCCGGAACTAGGAAAGTCCATAGCTTGAATACCCATTCTCAATCTTCTAAGAACTTTGGAATAAGCCAAAAGTTAAAGAAGACTCAACCTTGTTTGAAGGTCCACGACTTCTGGTCCAATGCTTGTTTGGACATCGCTTTGCAACTTCTGGTCCAAATACTTAGTTTGAACATCGCTTGGATTAAGTTGTTGACATGGGCCAAGTCACGACAAGTCCGAGAACTAATCATGCCTAGACCAAAAACTTCAAGATATGGAGTTGGAAGTTTTCGCATGGCTTATATGAACGCGTTCACAGAGTACTCAATAAAGTTCAGGAGAATTCTTGAACTTGTATGTACGCGTTCATACAGACTTAGCTCGTTCTCTGAAATGCCAAAAGCAACACATGTACGCGTTCACCGTTGGGGTCATTTCAAGAGACAACTCAACATACTCTACCTATACATATTATCACAAGTGTGACAAATGCAAAGGCGAAAATCCTATAATACCTTCGGATCATATAAACAACATCATAGACTATTGGTATGATAGAAATGGTAAAAACTATACGGAAAGGAAAAACCTTTCTAACCTTCGGTGAAGACGTTATGATTTATCAAGTAGTAAGCTCCGGTCTTCGTCTTCATCAGTCTTCGTCTCGATTACCTAAAACTATCCTAGTCCGAGGTTGTAGAGTAAACTTATCAAGGATTGTGTTTTTGTCTCATAAACTTGACAACTGACTTGAGATAGCAACATCAGTGGGTTCAACCGAGCAATGCTCTAACAATCTCCCCCTTTGTCAATTTTAGTGATAAAAACCAATCTTACATATGGATTCAAAAAGTAAAATATTTTAGCCCTAACCATAATATACTTGATATTCTTGTAATCTTCAGCGTCTTCAGATAAGAATGTTCCTGCAAACGAAGATTCAAGGTAGAGATCACAAACTCAAAGTCACCACACATCTTGGTTTCTAGAAGGACATAGTCCAACAAGAGTTTGTTATGCAATTGGGTAGTATGTAAAACTTGTACGCATATTGCATCGATGCTTCAAGATACTATACAATTTTGATATGTTCTCCCCCTTACTCAATACACTAACTTTTGTAATGCCATGACAAGCACATCGATTTTACTCCCCCTATGACAATGTCGTAGACAATTGTCGTAGTATATAGAAAGATTTTACTCCCCCTTACTACAAGATTTCTCCCCCTTTTTGTCATAAAAATAGACAAAGAAAAGAAATATAGGAATCCTCATAAAATCGCAATAATCAATGTAGACAAAGGTAAACATACCTGAAACGAGAGATAGAAAGATGTAATTCTCTCGTAGATTCCACAACCGCTCTCCCCAAAAAGATATTACCATGAAGCACAAGTTCAAAAGAACTCTCCCCCATAATGTGTCATTCCATATGGAACAACGCGACGACTATAGCTCATTTAGAATTTGATATGAGTATGACATAGAGATGATAGAGTCTCTTTTACTCATTGGATGAGCTTATGTATAGGAAAAATTTAGTAAAACTCAATTTGTTCACAGGGGATTTTTCAATTTTGAAAAACTCGCATGCCTGAGTAAAAAGCAATTATGTTCCCCAAAATATGTATGATTTGTTTCTCATAAGAATTTTCCCATTGAGCTAAGTTTATTACCAACAATATGATTAGAAATTTTTCTAAGAGCATGTTCTTCTTAGCTTATCCTACTGATTGTTCCCATGGATCCTGTTCTCGACTCTTGCCTTAGGAGCCAGAGGCAGGGAGAATTTCAGTGGTAGCTTCAGAAGTGTTGATATTCATATCGATTCATTACATTTTGGACTCATCTTGATATGTAAACACCATTGAAATTGGCTCACTGTAAATCAGGAGACGGTGTTTAAAAGACAATTATGACAATCACATTGGATTTTCTGGTCATAAACCATCAGGACAAACAGTCACATAACTGTTTGAGCGTTGACTCATCTCACTGGAGATCATTGCTCAACAGATTTTGAGATGAATATTATTGTCTTTTATGTATAAAAAAAATGGGTGAATTCCTTCATTTAATAAGATAATAATCAGTGTCACACTAGGAATCCCACTTTTTTGTTTTTACTAGACATAATGGCGATAAAAACAAAGAGTAAAACATAATCATGCCAGCTTTTGCATAACTCCATGAGAGTTTCTTTGTGACTTGTCCCAGAAGCTGTTAAAGAGACAAGTCGAATGCAGCACTTCAATGAACGTGAACAACACCAATAGACTTTCGAAGATGTTCGAATGTTTCACAGTCTAATGGTTTTGTGAGTATATCAGCTCGTTGTTGTTCAGTTGGCACATAACATATCTTGACAATTTTCTTTTCATAGAGATCTCTAATAAAGTGATATATAATGTCGATATGTTTCGTTCTTGAGTGTTCTACTGGATTTTCAGTAATGCGGATAGAACTATATCACAGTAGATTTCTATGGTGTTATCATTGATAATTCCATAATCATTAAGCATTTGTTTCATCCATAAAAGTTGAGTACAACACGAACCTGCAGCGATGTATTCTGCTTCACATGTTGAATGAGACTGTGAGTTTTGTTTCTTGTTGTGCCAAGCTACAAGATTATTTCCCACGTAAAAGCATCCTCCTGAAGTGCTTTTTCTATCATCTCCACATCCTGCTCAATCTGCATCTAAATAAGCGGCAAGTCTTGCATTAGAATCAAAAGAATATGAAATTACAAATTCCTTTGTGTACTTTACATAGCGGAGTGTTCTTTTTACTGCATTCATGTGGGATTCTTTAGGATCCGCTTGATATCTTGCACAACATCCAACACTGTATGCAATGTCTGGACGTGTTGCTGTAAGATAGAGTAAACTACCGATCATAGATCTATACATCTTTTGATCAACTTTGACCCCAGAGGGATCTAGTTTCAATTTACCCGTAGTTGGCATGGGTGTTTTCTTTTCAGAGGCCTGTTTCGGGCCGAATTTGGCGACTAAATCTTTCGCATATTTCTCTTGTGAAATATTAATTCCTCCTTCATGTTGTTGGATTTGTAGACCTAAAAAAAAACTTAGCTCACCAACTTTGCTAGTTTGAAATTCTTTGCACATAGAATTTTCAAAATCTTTAGCTAAACCTTTTGAGGTGGATCCAAAGATAATATCATCAACATAAATCTGTGCAATGATGACATGTTTGTTAATCTTTTGGATGAAGAGTGTCTTATCAACTCCTCCTCTTAAGAAACCTTTAGCAACAAGGGATGAGGTTAATTTTTCAAACCAGGCTCTTGGTGCTTTTTTCAAACCATAGAGTGCTTTGTTAAGCTTGTATACATGGTTTGGAAACTCGGTGTCTTCCAAACCCTTTGGTTGTGCCACAAATACTTCTTCTTTCAATTTCCCATTCAGAAAGGCAGATTTGATGTCCATCTGATAGAGTTTAATTTTAAGAAAGCAAGCAATGGCAAGGAGTAAACGAATGGACTCAAGTCTTGCTACAGGTGCAAGGGTCTCGTCAAAGTCGATTCCCTCAATCTGTGAATATCCTTGAGCGACAAGTCTAGCTTTATTCCTGACGATGTTTCCATGTTCATCTGACTTGTTCTTGAATATCCATTTAGTACCAACTACATTGATATTTTTGGGTCGTTTAACAAGTTGCCAAACATCTTGTCTAACGAACTCGTCTAACTCTTCATGCATAGCATTAATCCAGAAGGGATCTTTAAGAGCCTCATCAATGTTTTTTGGTTCAAAGTTTGACAAGTAACAAGCATAGTGGCATATATTTTTTGCTTGATTTCTTGTCATTTTGTGTGGTTCTTCCCCAATAATATCACTTGGAGTGTGATCACGGGTAACCCACTTGGGTATACTCTTAGCAGGAGTTTCGGTTCAGTTTCCTGAGCGTCTTGTTCCTGTTGGGAGTCACCATCATCTGGATTAAAATCTGTTTTTGTAGGAACTACATCTACAGATAGAGGAGTAGATTAAGGTTTCGAAACGATTTCTGATGGTGGTAATTCAGCAGCAATGTATTTATTTTGTCTAAAATCAGTGACATCATCAATTACAACATTTGGTGATTCTATCATTACTTGGGTGCGAGTTACTCTAAATCCTCTGCTGTCAGAAGCGTATCCCAAGAATATGCCTTCATCGCTTTTTGAATCGAATTTTCCTCTTTGCTCCCTGTTTTTAAGAATATAGCATTTGCTACCAAACACACGAAGATACCCAAGATTAGGTTTCTTTCCATACCAGAGTTCATATGGAGTGTTTAGGGTACGAGACCTTGGGTAGACTCTGTTAATAAGATAACAGGTTGTAAAGACAGCTTCCCCCCAGAATTTTTGAGGAAGATCCTTAATATGGAGCATAACTCTAGCCATCTCTTGAATATTTCTGTTTTTTCTTTCTGCAACACCATTGGCTTGAGGAGTATGTGGTGGAGAAAATTGTTGAGAAATACCCAGTTGGTCACAGAATTCAAATACCTCTGTTTCCTTGAATTTTGTACCCCGATCGCTTCTTATTCTTTTAAGTCTGCGACCTTGTTCTGCCTGGATTATGTTCACGATAATCTTGAACTCTTCAAGGGTGTCATTCTTGTGTTTTAAAAACGCAACCCAGGTGAATCTAGTGTAGTCATCAACCATAACTAAAGCATATTTCTTTCCTGCAACAGTGAAATGTTGCATTGGTCCGAAAAGATCCATATGAATAAGATCTAGAGGAGCTTTAGTTGTGATATCTCTTGACGTTCTGTGTGGTACTCTGTGTTGTTTACCCTTTTGACATGCACCACAAACACCTTCCACATTAGAATTAATCTTAGGAACCCCCCTCACGAGTTCTTTATTGATTATCTTGCTTAGCAAACGATAGTTAATGTGACCAAATCGTTCATGCCATAAATGTGTTGATTCGGTTTTTGTCAAATTGCAACAAAGATTTGACTTAATATCAAGAAGGTAACAATTATTAGCACTGCAGAATCCAGAAAAAATTACGTTCCCGGATTTGTCTTCTATGTCACATTTATCAATACTGGAGACTACCTTATTACCTTTGTCACAAATTTGAGTAACAGAGAGCAAGTTTGCAGTCATACCTTTTACGTAGACGACATCGTGAATTTCTGGAATCCCAGGCAGTTTGATGGTGCCTCTTTTGCTGATATAGCAACAGCTTCCATCTCCAAAGGTAACGGGTCCACCTTTGTATTCATCAATATTTACAAACCATGATAGATCACCAGTCATATGTCTACTGCAACCACTATCAAGAAACCATTGAAGGGGTGAGGTAGATATTAGTGCAAGGGCACCAAGACAGTAGTCTTTATCATTAGTTTGTGTTTCAGTCATAAGATGTGGACTGGAACAAGCAACTTTCGGTCTTTTGTGAAGTTCTCGAAGTAACGAGAGTTTTTCATTAAAGAGTTTGCATGTATGATGATAATGATCATTAAGACCACAGAACGTACATGATGTTCTGTCAGATTGTGATTTGTAACCTAATCCAGGTCTTCCACAATAGTGGTTCTCTGTGTAGGAATTTTCGTGAGCTGAAGAAAGCTTTCCAAGAAGAATCTTGTTTTGCTTGATTTGCTCATCTAGTTGTCCTGTTTCATCATGTAATCTATTATTACAATCTTCTTCATTGCGAAATCCAAGAAGTAGTCCTTGGACTTTGAATATCAATCTTTGATTGGTATAACATAAAGATTTGATAAACTCAATCCATAAATCAGAGGATTCATCTGGGATATGTTCAATATCAACCAATGGATTGTTCATAGTTCACGACTTCGTCAAACACGGACAGTGACGTCTTTTATGTGTATGCCCGCTCTGATACTAACTGAAAAAGCGAGGATACCGAGATATACCACCAACTTTTTGTTTTCGTGAACTCTGTTGATTATACTACTTGAACGATCTCACAAATCAATATTCAAGTATTCACCTGAGTAATCTCAAAGGTTATATGATCAACAATTGGATTTATGCAGTACTTTTAATTATATAAATATAATGCGGAAGATAAAAGTAATGCACGACACAAGAAGTTTTGTTAACGAGGAAACTGCAAACCTAGCAGAAAAACCCCGGGACCTCGTCCAGATGTGAACACCCTTAGTATGAACGGTATACACACGCTAGCCTACTCTCAGACTTCGGACTGGACTGTATCGAGACTGAATTCACCCTACAAGCAATTCAGCTACCAATGTGCTCCTACGTCTCTTGGCTCCCGCAGTAGCCTACGTACTTGATTCCCCTAGCTGACGTCCTTTACAGGCCTAGGAGTTGCTCCACTTCCCTTCGTGAAGACTAGCGCTACCCTGCCTCTAACAGGATGCCTAAAAGTATCCAAGTAATCAAACAAGAATACGATTGTGATTTCCTTTAGACTTAAAGTCAAGGTTAATGGAAATCGATATGTTGAATAGGGCTTATTGATCTAGCCTAAAAACCTTTACCTCCAAACGTGAGACGAACTTAGTATGAAACCTAGTTCGTGAATTTGCGTTTGGGAACTTCTAGGGTTTACGATACAAGATCTACCTTACGAAGTTTATATCAAATCTTGGTCGTGATAAGATTGAAAGTATTCAATCGACCCAAGATACAGGATGAAATTTTACTTCCGACCTGTGCTTCACGATCCTCAAGTGAAGTCTTTCAATAGTCGTAGTCCAAAAGGACTTCGAGATGACGACCAACCTTTATGCAAGGATACACAGATGTGTAGAGGATTGAGATTGTATCTTGCAGAAGGTCATCTATTTATAGTGATCACCAAGGGAGGCTTTGCTTAAAGTTTAAGCAACCTTGAGTAGGGCTCAAGCAAGTTCCGGAACTAGGAAAATCCATAGCTTGAATACCCATTCTCAATCTTCTAAGAACTTTGGACTAAGCCAAAAGTTTAAGAAGACTCAACCTTGTTTGAAGGCGCGCGACTTCTGGTCCAATGCTTGTTTGGACATCGCTTTGCGACTTCTGGTCCAAATACTTCGTTTGAACATCGCTTGGATTAAGTTGTTGAATTCCATGGGCCAAGTCATGACAAGTCCGAGAACTAATCACGCCTAGACCGAAAACTTCAAGATATGGAGTTGGAAGTTTTCGCATGGCATATATGAACGCGTTCACAGAGCACTCAATAAAGTTCAGGAGAATTCTTGAACTTGTATGTACGCGTTCATGAACGCGTTCATACAGACTTAGCTCGTTCTCTGAAATGCCAAAAGAAACACATGTACTCGTTCATGAACGCGTTCACAGTTGGGGTCATTTCAAGATACAACTCAACATACTCTACCTATACATATTATCACAAGTGTGACAAATGCAAAGGCGAAAATCCTATAATACCTTCGGATCATATAACAACATGATAGACTATTGGTATGATAGAAATGGTAAAAACGATACGGAAAGGAAAAACCTTTCTAACCTTCAGCGAGGACGTTCTGATTTATCAAGTAGTAAGCTCCGGTGTTCGTCTTCATCAGTCTTCGTCTCGATTACCTAAAACTATCCTAGTCCGAGGTTGTAGAGTAAACTTATCAAGGATTGTGTTTTTGTCTCATAAACTTGACAACTGACTTGAGATAGCAATATCAGTGGGTTCAACCGAGCAGTGCTCTAACAATCACCAACAACAATAAAAGACGTGCAAGCGTTAAATGGAAGAATGACAGCATTAAGCAGATTCATTTCTTGATCATCAGATCGATGTAAGGATCTCTTCAACAGTTTAAGAAAGGGTGAAAAATTTGTATGGACAGACGAAAGAGAAACCGCATTTCAAGGAGTCAAGAATTACCTAGCAAGTTTGTCAGCTTTACAGCGCCCAGAAAAGGATGAAGACTTGAGACTTTACATAACAGCTAATTCGGATGCCATAAGTGCGGTGCTCAGGGATGGCGAGAAGTCAATTTACTATATCAGCAGGACTCTATTTCAGGCAGAGAAGAATTACACCAGATTAGAGCAGTTAATCTTAGCGTTGGTAGTAGCAACTCAAAAGCTTCAAACGTACTTTCAGGCCCACAAAATCACAATGTTAACCAAAACTCCAGTAGAATCGGTTATTAAAAACATCCAAGCAGCAGGACTGATAGCGAAGTGGAACGCACAGATATGACAATATGATGTTTCCTACGAAATTCGTACGGCACAAAGATCACAAGTTATAGCATACTTCCTAGCAGCATTCCCGGTAGCGGAAGATGAAGAGGGCGAGCCAATGTTGGGATGGAAGAAGAAGAAGAAGAACCATTAGACCTGCTACAACAGTGTCATCCTCGAAGGTGGGAAATATACATTGATGGATCTGTAAATGGAGATGGACGAGAAATTGGAATAGTTTTCACTTCACCCGAGGGAGCGCGGACGGTGTATTTCTTGCGACTGGAATTTGAAGCAACGAATAATGAAACAGAATACAAAGCACTGATCCATACATTAAAATTTATGATAGAAATGGAAATCCAAGAGGCAAGGATAACCACAGACTCTCAGCTCGTAGTCAGACAACTTGATGAGAGTTATCAATCAAATGATTCATTACATAAATACAAGAAGATAGCGAGGAGGCTAATGGCAAACATCCCAAATTTAAAAATCAGACACATATGCAGAAAGGATAATAGACATGCGGACGCATTGGCATTTATCGCTTCAAAAGTAACAGATCCGAGTATTGTTTCAGTCGAGATAGGGAGAATTCAGCGAAAATCTATCGAGGACTCCACCGAGGAGCTCGTAATGGAAATCAAAGTAGAAAGTGAAGACTGGAGATTACCAATTTGAAAATACTTAGAAAATAAAGATCTACCGAGCAACCCATTGGAGGCGCATAAAATAGTAAGCAGATCAGGAAATTATAAGATCCTCGAAGGGGTTTTGTACAGACATTCATATTTGGGTCCACTTTTGAGGTGTATTCATCGACTAGATGGAATATCATTAATGACAGAAATTCACAGTGGCATAGCAGGGACTCATAGTGGAGCAAGAGCCTTGCTCAGAGAACCAAAGCCCAGGGGTATTACTGGCCCTACATGCGTACCGATGCAAAAAATATATCTCGAAAATGTGATGCTTGTCAAAGATTCGCAAAAAAGAATACATGCACCATCTATAAATCTGAACTCGCTACTAAGCCCATGGCCATTCGCAAAGTGGGGGGTTGACATTGTCGGACCTTTCATTGTCTATATCCCAATTCCGAAATCTAAACTCTAGTAGGCTAAATCAAGAATTGAGTTTTGACACCTAAAACTGACAACTAGCTTGACATACCAACGCTAGTGGGTTTGACCGGACAATGCCCTAACAATCTCCCCCTTTGTCAATTTTAGTGACAAAACCAATTTACATATGGATTCAAATAATATACAATGAAGTACTAACCAGATGTAGTTCTTGATTTCTTGAATTCTTCAACTTATCCCTTGAGTCTTGATGTGTTCATTAAACTCTTGTTGACGAATCTATAGTCAGCAGTCACAACATAACCAGCTCAAACAACCATAAAGGTACGCTTAAGCTTACGTGGGTTTGGTATGCTCATCCCACATGTTGTTTGTGCGTAAGAGTAAGAATCTGAGCAAACTTTGAAGTTGGTGTATCAGAACTTCTAAAGTGATTCTACTCATTCTTGATACGAAGTTGATCTCAGCTTTAATTACTCCCCCTTACTTGATACTTTATGAAAAGCACAACAAGTAAGCAATATGATGTTCTCCCCCTATGGTAATGCAACCACAAGAACAAGAACCATATGTATTCTCCCCCTATTTGTCACAAAAATATGACAAAGTAGTTTGAGACTAAGGTTTCATACACCTATAAGAACAGGTGAAGCCAAGTACTCGCATATCAAGTTTAAAGATGGTATACTTAGGTAATCTGAACAACAAGATTCCTGAGTTCTCACCTTATAGAGAAATAAAGATACACTTTCTCCTAATATTCCACAACCACGCTCCCCAAAACGATTTGTTATTAAGCGCAAGTTCAATAAAGAACTCTCCCCCGTGTGGTGTCATTCAATAAAGAACAACTGACAAAGACGAACATGGACAAGAACAATTGAATGTTATCCAGTTTTGATTTGTTGATAATCTCTTTTCCTTAGCCAATTTCGGAAAAAGAGTTATATGATTCCGAGTTTGAGAAAACCCTAAAAACCATATAATCAAAAGTTTCTTAATCGTGAGAAAAAGCATAACTTTTGTAAATAGACACAGCTTTACGTCACTACCGAAGCAATGGAAAAAGCTATGTTTTGCAATAAGATTGAGGTAGACAGATCAAGTATTGCAAACATCATTAATAACATCTAAAAAGAACTTTTATTAATGAAATAAAGTAGTACATGCTTGAAAAACTCTAAAAAGCATGAAAGGCAAACTACTAAACAGATTTAGTATATATTCCTTAGGCAAAGGTAAGAACAAGTTCTCACAAGGAACCAACTAATCTGATCTACTAAGAAAGAATAAATCTAAACAAAAAGTTGTTGTTAACAACTTTATTTAGGATTGCTACTTGGAAAACTAGCCACTTTTGGCATTACAGACTTCACAATACTTGTTGTCAGCAAGTTTCTCGATCCGTCTTTTCAAGAGAGCAAGCTCATCCTGTACAGCTTCCAACTGGGACCTAAGCAATGCATTCTTTCTTTTAGTAGCCATGGTATTATTTTTCATGGTTTCATAATCTATGAAGAAACGATAGACGATGGCTGATGAAATCTGAACCCTCTGATCCAATTTTTCATATTCATAAGCATCAAAGGCATAAACCCCAAGTTGACGAGTATGATAAGCCATGGTCTCCTCTTCTTCCAGAATCTCTTCTTCCCTTTCTATCTCTTCAGCGCCTTGAGCACATCTAAACTTCTCCATTGTTAGAGGTAGAGTAGCAGAGAAAATACTTGAATGATTATCTCTCAAGTATTGTGGTATTTATACAGAAATACCAAGAAGGGATTGACTCAAATATCTCACACAATTTTGCACACCCAGAGTCCCTTGGGTTTGTGTTTGTGTTTTAGATAACAATGAAGTAATCTAATTGAGATTTGAGTGATTCTGTTTCCGCAGAAACACTGTGTCTGCGTAGATGAGTTTTTGTGCAGGAAAAACACTTCTGACGGTTCGGGAACCGGGTGGAGCAGGTTTTTGAACACGTCAGTCTGGACAGGTGTCTCCCTACGTTTCTCACAACAGGGTTTTTGACATAACCGTGTTTGTGCACTCAGGTGCCTATTCTGAGTGGTACTGATCATCAGGCAGGGTTTCTTCTCCCCTGTTTTCATATTTCCTTATCTCTCAGTACTAAGACAAGGAAATAGTTTGCAACACTCAGGTTTAAGTGTTGGGGTGAGTATTGTCATACTCACCTGGTCTGGACCTTCGTCTAGACCTCCTCGATCTTCTTCCTTTTTCAAAGTTATCATAGAAGCGATTGTCATTAGGATATGGCTCAGTATCTGACAAACTTCTGAATGATTTCCTAGCTTCCTGAACCTGTTTTTCAAGGTCTTCATTGAGCTTAGTGTATCCTGATAACATTTTGTCCAGATTTTTCAGGCTTATCATCTCTTTGGAGGATCGAGGTTGATTGCTCTTAGAGTTCCCTCTCTTCGGAGTCTGCTTTTCAGCAGTCAAAGTTGAAACAGATGTTCTGTTCTCCGGTCTCTGAGGTTTTCTTCTAGAGTATAGAATAACTCTACTATGATTTCCGCTCATAGGTGAGGACCCTCTCTTTATCTCATCCCTTGTTCCTGGGTATGATTTTGAGAGTTCAGACACACTTTTCAACACATGGTTTAGAGTGTGCTGGATTTGAGAAACTCGTTGTATCCTCTTTTGGCTATTGCATTCAGACTGAAGGTGTCCTTTCTTTTTACAGAAACTACATGATTTCTCATGTTTCCCTTCAGTAGAACTCTTTTTGTGGGCACTGTTATCATCAGAATGATGAGGGGAATTGATCACCTTGTCTGAGGTGCTTGAAGATATCACCTTCGTTCCAACAGTTTTACCACGATGAGTTCTTGTATCTGATTGACTGTTTTCGGGTTTTTCAGATATTGATTTGAGTCGATCAATTTCTCCCGTTAACTCTTCAATCTTTTTATGAGCAATCATAAGTTCAGATTTTTCAGATTCTGTACTGGTGGGGTTTTGGGGACTACCACTTTCCAGGGTTGAGTCGGCTGCATGACTTTTCCCTTTTAGTAGTGCAATCTCAGTGGTTAAGGACATCACCACGGATTCTTGTTCATTGACTTTATCCAAGAGGGAATTAACCCTGACTTTTAGTCGTGAGATCTCAGAAGACTGAAATTTCATGAACTTGATGAGATCACTACTTTCCTTAGCTGCATCCCTTTCAATTTCTGAGTCAGAGTCATCTGTCACATTGAAAGAGTAAGGATTATCACTCACACTGACAACCTGATTTGGTTGTTCTTCACATGCTGGATTTGAACCAGTTGTATATGAGTGCAATGGAGTGGTGTCTTCTGATGTAGAACTAGTACTAACATCCATAACTCACAAGCCTAGATAAACACAGACAGTTACGTCTTTAATGTGTTCACCCGCTCTGATACCAACTGAAAAAGGAGGGGTACCGAAATACTACCAACTTTTCGTTTTGGCTTGTGAGTCTTATGGTTTAAGTCTGGACGATCTCAAAAATCAATATCCAAACTTATAACTGGAGTTGTTAAACCTCGACAAAGAGTACTTTGGAGTCAACTCGACAGTTAGGCAATAACGTACTACTTGGTGCTTTAATTATAAATCAGAGTTATAATGCGGAAAGTAAAAGCACACAAGACACCAGAGATTTTTTTTTAACGAGGAAACTGCCTTGCAGAAAAACCTCGGGACCTCGTCCAGTTTGAACACCGCCCAGTACAAACTGACTACAAACACTAGCCTACTATAAGACTTCGGTCTGGGATGTAGCAGAGACCAACTCAAGCCCTCCAAGCGAATTGGCTATTGTCGCCTTCCTTACGTCTCTAGATCCCCCACAGATCGTCACGCACTTGATTCCCCCAGCTGACGTCCTTTACAGGCCTAGGAGTTGCTTTGACCGCTGTCAAAGGCTTGTGTCAGCAATACTGGTTTTGCAACCTTACTGTTGACGTATGGTGTAACTGTCCTCTATCAGTTTACCACACACAAGATGACTTCCTTCGGATTGTTAAATCCAGGTCATACGGAAATCTACTTCACAAATCGGGGCTGACACGCAAACCAAGTAAGCAATGCCCAATTCGTATCTACCTCAGTTATACACGAAGAACCACTTAAGGAACTTGTATAACTGGAGCTAACTAGGTCTTACAACACCGAGTGCAGCCGTGCGTTGCTACCTTTTAACCCTGTGTGTAACGTATCAGTTCTTGAATAGCCGTATAGCATAAGAGACGGACTATGGAATAGACACGAACGTGATCAGGTTACCAAGGTTACACGTTAATCCGATTTCAACCAAATAAGGTCTCAATCTCCTACCTGTGCTTCCCAACTCTCAAGAGAAGTCTTTATAGTCGTAGGGAGTTCCCAGAGGAGCTGCAACCTATAGAGGATGACTATACCACAACAAGCATTCACTGAAGTGAAAAGAGTTTACGCTACCTTCCCTAAGGACCTTCACGTATGCTTGATGCTTGCGGTATTTGTCCGTAGACACCTCTATTTGTAACACTCAATAAGTAGGTTGCTTTGGAATAAAGCAATCAATTACTTGTCCCACAAGTTAGGGAAACCCTAAACTTGATAACCAAGTAATAGAGATTAATCTCAATTGGAATTCTTTTTAGAATTATCTGCCAAGTGTTTTGTTAGCTCAAAAACACTTCAAGATAGAAATCCAATAGACCAGAGATAATCTTATCTTATTGACTCATTGAGGATCGTTAGAAATCCAATAGACCAGAGATAATCTTATCTTATTGACTCATTGAGGATCGTTAGATGGAACACAAAAGAGTTTATGTTTTACACAAGTCCATCTAAGAGATAAAGGAGTTTTGGAATTTGACTCAGAGTGAAATTCTAGGAGAATATTCACTAAATCCGACACCAGCAAGATGACCACCGTCAGGTTCACGTACTGGTACGTGAACAAAATAGCCATCTCGAACTCAGGGAATTTCCAAGTGTCTGGTACGCAAACCTGTTCGTGAACCGTCCGCCTGTCAGATTTCGTCAAATCTGGATTCCGCTGGAAGTACTGGGCTGAGCCAGAACTTAGACGTGAGAACGTCCTCAGCTGTGATCCATGGACTCTTTGCTCAAGAGTACTCCTTTAGATTCATCCATATCCAATTAACAGTTTGCAAGCAAACCATTGCAATGGACACATGGCACCGAATCTGTCTCATTCATTCTTGTACTCACAGTATTTGTGGGATCAAACACTGGTCATGACACAAGGCCACGTTACACAAGAATACGATCTCAATCGCTATTATCACTACTAAAGTAGTCGACTATATTTCGAAAGAATAGATGAAGTAGAAATAGAAGAATATCCATAAAGTCATAACTCCTACTAACCTTTTGTCGATGAAGAATAATTGATGTCTTCTTTGTCTTCACAGTCTTCATCTTCAAGGTCTCTACTACTTTGTCTATATCCCAATTCTGAAATCTAAACTCTAGTAGGCTAAATCAAGAATTGAGTTTTGACACC
>JAJJMA010250472.1:0-17195 GCA_023529015.1 Papaver nudicaule
CGATAGTATGTATGTCGTTCTACCACATTTGAATTTCAAATCGACACATGAGCTATGTATTTACCAGTTTCCATGATGGATTCTGCTAAATTTGAAGTTAGAACTCACCTGGAGCTTCGAGGTTGATAATTCTTATGTCGTTCTACCACATTTGAAGTTCGAATAGACATCCGATCTCATATTTACCAGTTTCCATTAAGATTATGCCAAATTTGAAGTTAGAACCCACTCGGATCTTCTAGGTCGATAGTTTGTATGTCGTTCTACCACATCTGAAATTCGAATCGACACATGAGCTTAGATTCACCAGTTTTCGTGATGGATTCTGCTAAATTTGAAGTTAGAGCCCACCCGGAGCTTCGAGGTTGATGTTTGCATGTCGTTCTACCACATTTAAAGTTCTAATCGACACATGAGCTCCACATTTACCAGTTTCCATGATGTATTCTGCTAAATTTGAAGTTAGAACTCACATGGAGATTCGAGGTTGATGTATGCATGTCGTTCTACCAAATTTGAAGTTCCAATCGACACATGAGCCCCACATTTACCAGTTTCCATGATGTATTCTGCTAAATTTGAAGTTAGAACTCACATGGAGCTTCGAGGTTGATAGTTCGTATGTCGTTCTACCACATTTGAAGTTCTAATCGACACCTGAGTTCCATATTTACCAGTTTCCATGATGTATTCTGCTAAATTTGAAGTTAGAACCCACCCGGACCTTCGAGGTTGATAGTTCGTATGTCGTCGTTCTACCACATTTGAAGTTCGAGTCGACACCTGAGCTTAGACATACTGTTGGGAGTTAGGGTTTTAAAATAATTTGGAGTAATTAGGGAGGATCTAGTGGGACTGGGAAATCATAAAGAGCTATAGCACGCGGCATGCCGGCTTCTGTCTTCTAATACGCTGATATGACTCGTGTGATAATAGTGTAATAGACTAGGTGTGGACTTTTAGACATGCTTTCCGTTAAAAAAATATTAGTATAAAAAAAATGATTTATACCCCGCGGGTCCAGTTTCGCGGGTTACACAAACAGACACATCAAAGGGATCCCATCTGAATCGCAAAGCCCACCCCCTACTTTACAGGGGTGGCGGGTCGATGGGGCCCGCGACTCACGCTCATATTTTGGTTGTTAGTGTAACCCGCGGGACTGGACCCGCGGGGTACAAATCATTTCCGCAAAAAAAAAAAAAAAAAAAAAAACACAAAGTTAGATACGCGTGTACTGGGAAGTCATAAAGAGTTAAAGCACGCGCCGTCTGTTTTCCAACACGGTGAGGTGACATGAATCATGAATGTAAGTGTAAAAGAAACTGCTACCCGTCACCCGGTTATTTTGTCCCCGTATGTTTTGGTGGGGTGGGGTGGAGTGGGCAACCACCCACCCCAGGGGACAAGGAGGGCGACACCAATGACCAATCCGGGTGGTGTATCAAAAATGATTTACTCCCCGTGGGTCCGACCCCGCAGGTTTCACATCCTCTCACAAAAAAAGGTGTCCCCCCTAACCCGTAAATCCCAACCCCCTGCTGTTCTGGGTGGCGGGTTGGTGGGGACCAGCTCTCCCTCTCTACTTTTTGGTGTCGGGAAAACCCACGGGGTCCAGCCCGCGGTGAGTATATCAGCGTTGGTGATGTATAGCATTTTCAAAGTGCGAAGCTGCTACCCGTAACCCGGTTCATTTGTCCCCGTATGTTCTAGGTGGGGTTGTGGGCAACCAATAGGGGACAAATGAACCGGGTGACGGGTAACAGCTTCGGATGGTATCCGGCTTGTCCATTCGATTACATTTCGATTACATGATCAAAAGCTTATTTGATTATAGTAGAGAAAGATTGAGGAGGTAAAGCACTTATTTTTAGGTACCCAAGCTTGTAGTAGGCATTTGGACGAAGCTTTAAGGTTTTGAGAAATCCGTTTTGTTATTTTTTGTTGTTGTTGTTGTTGTTGTATCGCGAGACTGAGAAATATTAGGGTTTTGAGCTCGAAGTAATTTGAGAAATATTTGGGTCTCATCCAGCATCCTCATATACACCCTTAATAAACTAAATCACGGGTTCAATTTCCTTATTAGAAAGTAGAAACCCACTCTTTGGACTTCCGAGTATAGAAGGGCAGATTAGCCATATGTAGAAAATACAGTTCGTTTTTATAGAAGGGCAGATTAGCCATATGTAGAAATACAGTTCGCTTTTGGAAGATTTACCGTTGGTTTGTTTTTGGTCAATACGGTTTCAAATGATTAACTTACTGTTTAAAACCGAAAATGCTAGACAGACACAGGAGTACAGGGTTGCAACACCGAAAAACACACACCACTATGTGGCGCTCACGTGGCACATGACCCAAGGATAGGAATTTATGGTGTTGCAAAACTAATTCATGGTCTTACATGATAAATCCAATTTATGTTTCCTCTGGTACATTAATGGTGTTGCAAAACTAATGAATAATTTTATGAAATTCAAGGGTATAATAGTTCCCAAAAAAGTTTATTGACTTGGAATTAATATATAGTCAAACGGAGCATTGATGATCAACGTTAGGCCTGGGTACCATCCCTAAATATTTGAAATGATGGGTACCAACGCTATTCCCTGGACATTTGTT
This sequence comes from Papaver nudicaule, assembly GCA_023529015.1. Classification (NCBI taxonomy): domain Eukaryota; kingdom Viridiplantae; phylum Streptophyta; class Magnoliopsida; order Ranunculales; family Papaveraceae; genus Papaver; species Papaver nudicaule. The sequence goes on from JAJJMA010250472.1 coordinate 2,623, forward strand.
GTTCTGCTAAAATTTTACGTTTTGCTAAATTTTACTCCATTATGCTAAAAATGTTCCATTCTGCTAAAACTAAACTTGTGTCACTCTTCTGAATTTTAATCCGTTCTACTAAATTTTATGTTATTCAAATATATTTTTCTACGTTTTGCTAAGTTTTAATGTCATTCCATGATGTATTTTGCTAAATTTGAAGTTAGAACCACCCGGAGCTTCGAGGTTGATGCTTCGTATGTCATTCTACCACATTTGAAGATCGAATCGATACATGAGCTACATATTTAACAGTTTCCATGATGTATTTTGCAAATTCTGAAGTGAGAACCAACCCTGAGCTTCTAGAGGTTGATAGTTTGTTTGTCGTTCTACCACATTGAATTTTGTATTGACACCTGGGCTCCATATTTACCACTTTCCATGATGTATTCTGCAAAATTTGAAGTAAGAACCCACCCGGAGCTTCGAGGTTGATATAGACGGGATGTCGTTCTACCGCATTTGAAGTTTGAATCGACACATGAGCTCCATATTTACCAGTTTCCATGATGTAGTCTGCTAAATTTGATGTTAGAACCCACCTGGTGCTTCGAGGTTGATATTTCTTATGTCGTTCTATCACATTTAAAGTTCCAATCGACACCTGAGCTCCATATTTACCAGTATTCATGATGGATTATGCAAGATATAAATTTGGAACTCACCCGAAGCTTCAAGGTTAATAATTAGTATGTCAATCTACCACATTTGAAGTTCTAATCGGGAACTTGAGCTCCATATTTACCAGTTTTCATGATGTATTCTGCTAAATTTGAAGTTAGTACCCACCCGGAGCTTTGAGGTTAATAGTTCGTATGTCTTTCGACGATATTTGAAGTTCATATCGACACTTAAGCTCCATATTTACCAGTTTCCATGATGGATTCTGCTAAATTTGAAGTTAGAACTCACCCGAAACTTCGAGGTTGATAGTTTGTATGTTGTTCAACCACATTTGAAGTTCGAATCGACACCTGAGATCCATATTTACCAGTTCATGTGATGGATTCCGCTAAATTTGAAGTTAGAACTCACCTGGAGCTTCGAGATTGATAGTTCGGATGTCGTTCTACCACATTTGAAATTTGAATCGACACCTGAGCTCCATATTTACCAAATTTCAATGATTTTTTTTCCTGCTAAATTTGAAGTTAGAACCCACCCGGATCTTCTAGGTTGATAGTTTGTAGGTCGTTCTACCACATTTGAATTTCGAATCGACACATGAGCGTTATATTTACCAGTTCGTGATGGATTCTGCTAATTTTGAAGTTTGAACCCACCCAGAGCTTCGAGGTTGATGTTCGTATGTCGTTCCACCACATTTGAAGTTCAAATCGACACTGAGCTCCATATTTACTTAGTTTCCATGATTTTTCCAGCTAAATTTGAAGTTAGAACGCACCCGGATCTTCGAGGTCGATAGTATGTATGTCGTTCTACCACATTTGAATTTCAAATCGACACCTAAGCTCTATATTTACTAGTTTCCATGATGGATTCTGCTAAATTTAAAGTTAGAACTCACCTGGAGGTTCGAGGTTGATAATTCGTATGTCGTTCTACCACATTTGAAGTTCGAATAGACATCCGAGCTCATATTTACCAGTTTCCATTATGTTTATGCTAAATTTGAAGTTAGAACCCACCCGGATCTGCTAGGTCGATAGTTTGTATGTCGTTCTACCACATTTGAAATTCGAATCGACACATGAGCGTTAGATTTACCAGTTTTCGTGATGGATTCTGCTAAATTTGAAGTTAGATCCCACCCGGAGCTTCGAGGTTGATGTTTGCATGTCGTTCAACCACATTTGAAGTTCTAATCGACACATGAGCTCCATATTTACTAGTTTCCATGAGGTATTCTGCTAAATTTGAAGTTAGAACCCACCTGGACCTATGAGGTTGATCGTTCGTATGTCGTTTCTACCACATTTAAAGTTCGAGTCGACACATGAGCTTCATAATTACCATTTGCCTAATGATATCTTGTTTAACAACGTCTAATGGTAAGTCAAATTACTCGTCGAAACACCAAATCCATAGGTTATGTTCATATTTTGCTTAGTAACGTCTTGTGATAAGTCGAATTCTTCATCGATGCACCAAATCCATAGGTATTGTTCACCATAACCTATCAAAGTTCGTTAGATTATCACCCATTATTGATCCCCTAAGCGGATTCTTTGTCGGATCGAAGGTTGATAAGAAAAAACCGAATACACGAGCTTGAGTTAACACATAATCCGTATGACTATATAAACGGATTATCCACCGTTCATCAAACTTTTGAATCAATACCAGCCGTATAAAATCCTCTCAATCTCTACGAGGCATACAAACAAATTCTCCACCGTCCAGATCAGTCTAGATTCCTGCAAACTAATTCTTGACCGTCTATATCAGTCTGATCCGTATGAAGATTGCAAAGAGATTCTGAACCGTTAGATCTCTCTTCCTCATCCAACCGTCCACCAATCCCTTAACAAAACCCCAAACCCGTATTCCCGTTCGATTCTTTTCTTCCTTTCTCCTTCACGGAACACCCATATTCCTACTGAACTTTAAACCTGTTTCAAATTGTTTTACTGTGAAAAACCGTAATTGTCTGCATTTTGTACACGTAGAATTTTGTTCGCTTTGTTCGGTTTTATTAACTTGTTATTTTTTTGTTTTTGTGTAGTGTTTGTTAGTATTAGAGAAGATTTCGGGGTATAAACTTGTTGAGTGTTTGCAAGCTGGGGCAATTGAACAAGCTTAGCAATCAAATAGCTAGCTGGGATACCAGGTTTGAAACGGGAACAAAAACAACTCTAATGCACCCTTTTCTCTCCTGTTGTTGTTGCCGCTGACGAGACTGAAAGGATCAGGTAAACCACGTAACTGAAGTTTGTCAAAAATGCTATGTGAACACCAGATATATACACCAACATTTTTACACCGGTTTGTGACAAAATTTTGTTGGCTTATTACTAAAGTCGGGTAGGGTGAGAAGAGAATGAGCCAATGGTTGGGAAACACATAGTGGTGTAAATATTCGAACAAACCTTATCTGTTTCTCTTTCTCAGTACGGTAATATGTGCGCATGGACCTCGACTACACATCACATAACTTTTTGTGTTTGCAAACGTGATCTATGGCTCATCATTGTGTTTCTTTCTTCCTCTCAGATGCTTGAACGGGATACACAGCGGGACGTGAGGGCGGTAGGTGTATCACAGCTGCACAGATTATGGGATTCAAGAAAGCTGCCCCTCTCACTAATTTTTTTTTTTTTTGAAGCAAAACCTTCTCAATATCCGAAAATGCTTCACGTCTCTCCCCTTAACCCCTTCGCCCGCCTCTTTAACAACCACAATTTTATGGGGATAGGAATTTCTCAGCTTTGCCAGGTCAACGAGCTTGATGACAGCTTGCTTCTTTTTGCTTCATGTAAAATTTGATCACTGGTATGTTAAGCCGTGTGGTAGTTGTAATGAACTACTTCCACATGGCATATCTTTATTCCCAGATGACTTTAAGAGCATCTCCGATAGTGGGTGGAAAAATTCCTATGCGGAGGTCTTATTTTGACCTTTATTTTGAAAGGATTATGTGGATTAACCTTAAAACTAGAAAACTATCTCCAACCGTGGGTGTTATAACCTTTAGAATATCTTATGTGGATAAGATCTTAGCCATTTAATTTAATTTAGAATAATTATTAAAGGACAAAAAATATAATTGAGGGTCTTTCCGAAAGTCTAGTTAAGACTTTCTCTAACACCTTTTATAGTCCATGTCATCACCCTTAAACTCAAAAACCCCACTATTGGAGATTCTTTTTCAAGAATATTGGGTCTTCTTATGTGGCAACAAAAATTAAGACCTCCACCCACTGTTGGAGATGCTCTAAGAGGCATATTGTTCTTTTGGTGCAGCCGATGTAAATGTTCGTATATGGAAAGATTACATGACACGGCGTAGACAAACTCTTGTGCCTACGTTATCTTCGGTTCGGTTCAAGGTCATAAGCCAAGTGTGCGAAGCATGAATACTGTTGTGGACTGGCAGCAGCAATTATTTGATTTCGTCTCTTCAAGTGTCCGGGGTAAAGGAAGAAACCTAATTGCTTACATTTTGTTTTCCTTGCAATTCTTGGGCTGTCTTATAATCGTATGGATATCTGGTTAGTTGGGCCATCAAACAACGACATACTTCGGCTCCACATGGAATGGAAGGGACCTTTTCCAAAAAAGATGCTTCAGTCTTCAGGGGATACCTCTAGAATCTCCAAAAGCAGTTGTTGTTACTTTTGAAGCACCTTCCTCCGACCTCCACTGTCAATCTGGAGACATTTAGCCTCCTGGGCCCCTGGCCTGCTGGAAACCTAAATATGATGATTTATCAACACTATACCATATGTATATGACACCGTAGCCGATCAAAAAATGTATATGTCACCGAGTGCTGTTTTTTTTTTTTTTGTTCCGGACAACCTGTATTCTTTAATATTTGTTGGCTAGTCTTTCACAATTATAAGGAAGTTTGCAAGAGACATTTAACCTAGTAAACCGACTTGGGTTAGATTATGGAAATTGTGAAGTAAGAAACCGTCTAGGGTTTGAACTTCGAGTATTATTTGATAAGTACTGAAGGTTATACATATTACATAGGTGCTAGTTTCTCGAGTCTTAGACACAGATAGACATAAGGGTTTTACCCTAGTCGTAAGGTTACACAACATTGAGAGTTTTTTTCGTAAGGGTTGTGAGACAAAGAAAACAGCAAGTGACAATACCACGTGGTTCTTGTAAAGGTTCATCATCGTCAAGTGGAGTAGGCTTTGCCGAACCACTGTAAATACTTGTGCTGTGGTTGGTTTTATCTTTACTATTCTTCGGTTATTGTGTGTGCTTGCTTTATTCTTGCATGTGTGTGCTTGTGTGTGTCTAGAGCAAACAGGACTGGTATTGATTGCTACATATGCAGTAGATATTTTTTTCGGCTTATCCTGTTCTGCTGTTCGCATTGTGAGGTTTCCATTATGTAACACATACATAAATCAAATGACCTGTCCATTGTCGTACACGGACGCGACTAGGAATTATGAAACAAAATTATTTGTGGTTTTCACTTACTCAAGAGAGGACAATGAAGAAGATTACATGGAGTCATGCAAAATGTTCTAATAGGTTTTCTCGCAAACAGGAAAGGAGTGTCTCAAAACCAGTAACTAATAAGTAATACTCCCTCTGTAACGAGTGTCTCAAAACCAAACCCATAACTAATTTGGAACGGAGGGAGTAACTAAGAAGCCCAATGTGTATTTACTCTGCCTAATGGAGTTTATGGCAGATTATCGTTATCTCCACTAACTAGAGATCAACCTCTCTTCTCTCATATCTCGTTTTTAGTTATAACCGCGTCATCTTGATTCTTACTCGTCTTACAATGCCCAGGCATGCCTTAACATCACACGCACGACAGCATCAGATTCCTTACGGAGGAAGGGCTACTCTTATTTAGGTTTACATGTGCTACAAATTTCTGATAAAAATATGTACCGTCCAAATGTTGTCCTTATGAAAACTTTAAGGGTACCATCAACTTTTCCAGATGATGGAGTGACCTAACTTTTCCAGATCTTGCAAACAACAACGAATCGTGGGTAGCCCAATTCGTTGTTGTTTGCAACGATCTGGTATTCAAAAGCCAGCATAGTACACCTCCGAAAAGCCTAGCCCTTTTTAGGAAGGGAAACACAGTCGTTTCTTGGACTCTTGGAGAGTGGCTTCAGGGTTGTGACTGTATTCGTTATGAGCATGTCGTTTGGTAAGTCAATTTTATGTCCCACTCGACGGCGAACAATGGATGAGAAGTTTGTGTATTACTTGAGGAGCTGGTGGTTAACTCGATTCAGTTCAAAGAACTGTCTCATTTGGTCGCTGACCCCTTGTGACTTGTGTAATCTGTTGTTTGCAGTTATGGACCGAAAGAAATCCAAGTCCAGTGAACATGATAGTGGAAGTTGAGATTGATTTTAAGTAGTGGTGTTCTCCGAACTACATTTTTCGAAGGCTATCCTATATCGCAAATTTTATTTCAATGGTGCTTTTGCAAGGGTGTATTCCTTTACGCTAAGGGAAGTCTTATGACTAGTGTAAATATCTTATTTCCCCTGTTTTTCCTTTAAATATATCCTCCAATATTTCCAGAGAGAAAAGACATCTCTGATTTGTTATTTGCCGTTGTTGGGCCAATGTTATCACTAGGGCCGGATGCTTTTGGATGTTCACTGCGCTTGTTCCTGCTAAAATTTTCTATTGCAATTGAACAGCTAATGACAAAAGTGTACAGACTTATTCCCGACTAAAATTCAACCAGATAACAGTAGAACTTAACTTCGGTGTTGAGCTTAAACTCCAACAAAATTGAAAGCTTAACGTCCCCAAAAATCTCCGCGATTACACTTGTTTTCATTGGATTAGAGAGTATGCTACACAGAAGAAATAGAGATCGTTAATCAACTGTCACTGCATATATATACATAGATGTTTTATTTTCCTCGATCTGCTTATGTTTACCTCCAAACTTTTATTTAAATACAACTCCACCGCGAATCTCCTACGATAGGCTTTGATACTTTCCTCATCCTTGATTCGGTCCAGAGATACTCCCTTGATCAAACAGAGAATGAAGCATAGTGCATAAACTCCGCAACTACCAGATCTGAACAAATTAAAGGGAAGCACATTAGATTAAAAACTCACTTGTTTGGGATGCACAGATAGTGCCAACGGAGTACTCCAATAGCTCACCCCGGGCTTTGTTTAGGGACATATTCATTCCAGTCAGCGTATTCGGCCTTCCACTCCCCATTGCAACAAGTCATCCTCAGAGCCTCACAGATTGCGTTGACCTCGAATGGAATCCTCGTCCCAGAACTTCTGGTTGATCTCGGGCGGTTAATATGATCGTATAGAGAATCATAGATAAGGACCTTTCGCTTTCTCAAGTGTATTGCAATTGCAACCCAGTGAACAAGGTTTACGTTAACAGGAGCGTAAACCACATCCACCTTGGACCATGGTTTGCTATCCAGGCCATATTTCCCATCCATGTGCTTTCTGGTGTAATAGATGCAACCCAGTTCTTTGCTCTTGCAATGTGTGGATTTATCTCTTGCATGGCGTTGTTTTCATCACCACGCTCAACAGAAATAAAGCCATCAACAATTGTATTTATATTTCCATTTTAACCCAAAATTCATCGAATACATAACTCCAACTTACAGCGAAATAGCTACTGACGGTGGTCCATTTAGTATTCTCCCCGTGTTTTTTATTTATGCGCATCGAGTGCAATACGCGATTGACAATCTGCAAGAGGGCCCTAATGCATAAGCTGGCCATAGCCCCGAAATAAACAGCTTTTCCAAAGATTACACTCACCGCTTCTGTTAACCAGCCGGAACGAGGTCCTTCATTTCCTCCAAGTAGCCTCACATAGTCGTCCCACTTTAGTTGTCCACCCTCTCCAGTCTCTGCAGGAAATTCACCGTTTGCGTCCTGGTCTTCCCCTGGATGATTCCCTTCACTGCGCAGTATGACAGTCATTAGACAGACTCACAAGTAAAATACAGCGAATAAGTGACAGCTACTTGCCTAGCCCAGATGAAAGTGTTTAGTCTTCTTTTATCACTATTGGGAATACCTAGATCCTCTATACTTTCCCCAGCATAGTCATTTTGGAGCTTTCGTTTGTTCTTGTTTTCCGTACAGGCTGATCTCACTTCATTCGCAGGCGTTGTTATCTTATGATTTTCTGTTTTGCGTTTGCTTGATTTTTCAAACTTCACCGCAGCACATGGTCTTTTCTTCTCCCACATTTTTTTATCAACACTTGCATTCTCGTATCTATTAATTTTTGTTGCATCATTAAGGCCTACGGTTGCCGAGTCTAAATGTAAAACCGGACAATTTTTCCTTGTACTGTTCTCTGTCACTCTGTCGTCAGTAGTATTTACTTCGCTGACAAAATTTGCGCTGCTTTGATTTGGAGCAGGACGGATCACTGGGCCTAATAGTGGAGAAGCCGCCCGGTCAAGTTCTGGAGTTTTCTCCCTGGTATTGGTCTCCAGCAATGCTTTCGCATTCTCCCGGTATTTTACTAACAGAGGTAATGCTCCCTCCACCGCAGCGAGACCGTCTTGTGTAGATTGGCCACCAATTCGCAGGTTCTGCTCTAGAGACAGCACACGGCAGAGAAGAAAAACTAAATTTGACAACTGGGTCTTAGTAATCCATGAATCTGATGCTTTGCTTGTGCCAGACTCCCTTATCTCCGCGCGGGAGTTTTCACTTTCATACTCCACCACACCCGCCTTACCATTTACTAAGCCTAGCCTCCTAAGTACGTCCCCAGCATACAGCTTGTACTTACCACAATCCACTATTAGGCCTTGTCCCAAGGATACAAGGTCAGCGTAACGCGGGCGTCGGACGCACGATACACGAAGGATAATAGGGATCCATTTATCCGTGTCATTTGTCACCGTAACATGTCCACACAAATCCTTCATTCAAGGAATGCTTGCCAATGCCCAAGCCTGCAACAGCAATTAGTTAAATATGCAACTGTTCAACTACAAACATCACACAATAATACAATCTACAAGAAGGATAAATCCCCCAGGAACAAGATTTTATACTTACCTGCAAAGCGTATGTGAGTCCGTACACCCTGTATTTTGGAAACCCTTTCACATCTTTTGGTTTACTACCTTGTTCTCGGACCTTGCAGTTGTTGACATCCTTAGTTTTTTTTGTTATCCTCACATCCTTCACAGACAGAGCTGCTGACAGAGCTGCTCTAGAGTGGCGGATGGTTCTTTTGTGAGATACAATACCCCATGGGAATTTGTTGAACGCATCCAAGTCGTCAACCAAATGGCAATATCTAGCGTCTAATCGATCCCCATGCTGCCTTCCCATAAGTAAAACGTGCACAATAATGAGTAGTGCCAATTAGCATTTTCTTCGTCGGTGCAGGTTGACAAGTCTCCTGTTTTTAAGCGCGTTAGGGCTTCTCCGACATCTACATTTTTTTTCCCAGGGAAATGGGTGTTCACGATTGGAGAATCCGCTATACACTTTGGCAATGGGTCCACATCTTCTACTATGGCCGTTGTCATTTTGAAACTAAGTCCGGTGGCCAATGCGAATTCATTCATTCCAAACGTCATGATATGGCCTCCGATCCCAAAGTTCATACAGAATGGATCACCATCCTCTTGTTGTACTATTTCCCGCGAGAGTAGAAAGTGCACAATCGCGCCACTGTATTGGGTACCAGGGATTTCGAGAAAATGCCCAACCGCAGTCGAAGCTAGTACTTCCAAAGCTTTGTTGCTCAAACGACCCCTGATCACAGACATTATTTCCGGATTCGAGTGATTTGTTACGGTGAGGTAGTTATCACGATACTCTTGCGGGTGCAAAAACGAGCTAAACACATGAAACTCATTAAATCGGTCTATATATGTAGAAGAGAATATTAGAGTTATATAATGTATAAGGAAACAAACATACTATGGTGCAGTTTGCAACGAAGAAAATGCGGATGAATCTGTTTGTAGAGACTCCTTGTCATCGACATAATTTCCAGTCTCTTTGCCGTTGAATGCAGAATCAGGCTCGTTGGCCGGAGGTTTTGCATCTCCCACCTTAGCAAGAGACATGGTTTGCTAAAACAAACATCCACATTCAGGATTTGAGCGACCATATGGATTTTATAAACAAAGATTGAGATATTAGATTTTTGAGCTCTCTAATTATCATTATTTAAACTAAACAAGATACATCCTCAACCATGTGCTCAAATCAATGTTAACCAAAGTATGAACATGTATAAAAGCTTACACTAAGCAAATCCCATATATACAGCAATCATTCATCTGCACTGTGATCAGTTGATCATAAACCAAATGTTAAGGAACTTAAAATGGATTGACATATTATTGGCTTATGGTTGTGGTAGACTTATGGTTCTGATAGAGAAGAATGAACCCCCTATAGCAGTGATTATCAGTTTATATCTACTTTGTAATTGCATCACTTTGACAAATTCATTACACAAATGATAGGAAAACAAAATTGACCGATTTAGGGTTTAGTTAGAGAAGAATACCTGGAACCTTGAATGGATTCGGAAGTAGCTAACAGCGGTAGTGTTATGATTTAGCAAGGTACACTCATCTAATCAGCAACAAATCTGAGATTGAAGTGGATGTTCTGAATCAGGTTTGTATCTCCGTCTCCGTGAAGGGGTTTTATGATAACCACAAACCTTCCACTAAAAAATCCTATACAAATAGAAGAAACTATACTCCTCATTTCATCGAACATTCATCGTGCATGAAAAAAAAACAGATGTATGATGGAGAATCAGTAAAACCTAAAATTTACCACTTGATGCGTATCAAATTTAGTTGGATTTGTAGTTAAGGGTTATGCATTTGAGTCTATACGTACAATATCCAGACAAATTTTTACTAGTAAACTAGTTCTTGAGAATTAAAAGTTTTAGGGTATTTGATTTTTACACAAGGAAATAGCTTATTAACCCCCAATAACGTCGTAATGTGTGATTTATAAATGGAACCTAATTTGGATTTAACAACATAAGAACAAACTCAAACAAACAGAGATACCTGATCAAAAGGTTATAAAGAAAAGAAGGTAGATTTGTTGTGAATGGAGAGTGTATCAGGAAGCTAAGCAGGAAATATCATGGAAATCTTCTCCACTATGTTTGCACACAGTTCTGCTTCCAAGAACCAAGTAGAAAAACCACTCTAATTATCCGTTGAATAGTCCATTATACCCCTTGTGCGACGATAATTTTGGGACACGTTTGGAATTCGTTAATTAGATTCCACCCGGCTCGTCCAAAATGGCAAGCCTGTAGTACTTTCTTCGGCTCCAAAATCCGAAGGAGTAGTTTGTGCAAATACCAACCCAAAGAGAGTCATTTCGTACAATTCCAACACTGATTAAAACAACTTAGGGTTTGCCTGTGATTTATGATTTTCAATTTTTTGAGGAAAATTTTTCTAGGGTTTTCAAACTCTTCTTTAAAATCGCATTTCCATCACATTTTTATCATTTTTCTGAGCTCCACCACCTTGGGTGTCCAAAGATCTTCAAAGCTTTAGAACGTTCAAGGATTTTTGAGCAAATCATCAGTATGATGAGATCGATGCTTCTATAGGGAATCCAAAGCCTTGAAACGTGGAGATCTGGTCAAGAGTATAACAAACTCTTTCAAAAAGAATCACAGCAGTACCCCAAGGAAAGAATAGCTTTCACCTTGGATAAGCCACATTAATTTCCAAGAAATACCCGTAAAATATGGTATACCCACGATATTGAGAAAAACAAACTAGGGGCATTTTAGGGTTTTTATCCAATCCATATTGGGGAAACAAGACTTGCAGTATACATACTCAGGGTCCAGATTAAGAAAAGTAGGCGAGTCTGCCAGGATCTTTTCATCTGAAAGAAAGATTCGGATAAGACAAAAAACAGTTAGGGTTTGGCCAGAACCGAGCACAACTAACCCTCAAATTTTGCACGAAAAAATATGTTACGCATACTAGGGCGCATGTCAGACTTAGTACACTGCACCAGCCACTCTGGACCTCACGGGCTTTTTGTTTTCTACAGGTCACTGTCAGTAGCATGGCTTCAAAATCTGACCAAATGCCGAAGCAAAGAGTCGGGTCCTCGAGGCATGGCACGGGATCCTCGAGGCATAACACCAGATTTTACACAAGCAAAGGACTATCGCCAGAGGTAGCTGCAAGTACATTACATCACAGAGAACGCGTAAACGAAGAGGAAGTGCAAATAAAAGATTTGGGGCCTGATGGAGAAGGATTTCCAGAAGGTGACGAACCACCTCAGCAACAAATTCAAGAGTAGGATGGGGAAAATAACGATAACGATGGCGAAAATGACATCCCGAATGAAGCAGTACCAGCACCCCAACCCACCGAAGAAAACACCACGAGGGCTGCCCAGTTCCAAAAATTAATTCAGGAGAACAAGAAAATAAGGAAGCTAAAAAAGCAATTAGCAGAGGCAACCAAGAAAGCTGCGGAGAAGTCGGCATCAAACTACAAAGGGAGCAGCGAGGGAAACTCTCCCACAAACCGTATCACGATCCAGGGGACCTACAACGTCAAGTAGTCACACCAAATTCAAGGGAAACGACCCCAAGGACCCCGAGATAGTGATCTCGAGCAGAAAAACCGAGCCCAGTATACGTCCGAAAGGGAACATCATACATTGAATATACGAAAATGAGCAGGCAAGGAAGAACGCCGAGACGCAAGCTCTACAACAAGTGATGATGGAACAAATTAAAGCGTTTCGAGCGGAGCTCTTCGATAATCGGATGCAACCGACTGACAAAATGAAGCTTACTCAAGCTGAAAAAGAAGGGGTACCGAAATACTACCAACTTTTTGTTTTGGCTCGTGAGTCTTATGGTTAAACTCTGGACGATCTCAAAAATCAATATCCAAACCTCTAACTGGAGTTATCTCGACAGTTAGGCAATAACGTACTACTTGGTGCTTTAATTATAAATCAGAGTTATAATGCGGAAAGTAAAAGCACACAAGACACCAAACGTTTTTTTAACGAGGAAACTGCCTTGCAGAAAAACCTCGGGACCTCGTCCAGTTTGAACACCGCCCAGTACAAACTGACTACAAACACTAGCCTACTATAAGACTTCGGTCTGGGATGTAGCAGAGACCAACTCAAGCCCTCCAAGCGAATTTGTGCGAGTGTAAAATATGCATATAGACTACACACCCAACAACCATTAGATAGAGGAACCACAAGTATGAACCCTAATCAAATAATCAAGGTACAAATGTAAGGAGAAGATACAAGGTGCTATGGATGCAACCTTCATCACAAATTTATTACTTTCTTGGTGTTAGATTACATGAATCTCCATTAGAGAGGAGTTCTAGATCTAGATCTAGTTTTTGGGGAAGAAGATGAGTAGAGGAGAAGGAGGTAGAGAGAGAAAGTAAAAGAAGATCCCTCTCTCCTAGGAGATATTTCCTTTATATAGAGGAAATTTACATAGTTACACAAATGCCCTTATCTTAGCTACTAAGTAAAGTAGGTCTTTGGTGCGCCTCGTCTTCAAGTGACTTCGGCTCTCGTATGTCGGTTTATCTCTTCGGCATACTTATTCCTCGGGCTTGATCTTCACTTCGGGGGGAGCTTGGGTAACTACTTCGGACGGATTGGCGACATCTTCGGGTGATGGTCCATGGTTCGTAGTCTTAGTCTTTGACTCTCTTCGCATTTATAAGGTGATGTCTTCCTCTTCTTCTAGGATGATGACACGTGGATCGTCCGAATTATACCCCCACAGTTTGCTCCTTTGCCAATGGATGTTTCGAAGATTAATCCGTTTGCAAATTCTTCTTGTCATAATTGACGGTATGAGACACGTGGACTTGTGAGAATCCTGGAGTGTGCTGACTTGTGTTGTATCCTTTCGTTTAGCTTTGGTACTTTGACTTGCTTCAACAGCTTCGAACTTGTAACATTTACGTCTTTGTTGAGTTGCCAAGGAGGTATGCTTGATTGAGTTGGTAACTAATGAATTTTATCTCCCCTTTTCTGGTATTTTTTCATGATGATTTGAGATTTCATTGATCGAATGTGATGCTGAATCCAAGGAACTGGCATCGAGAAGAGGATGAGTAGTCATCGAAGTATGCGGGCTGATCCGAAGGAGATGTCTCGAGGTAACTGTCCATCAAAGTTGGTTATTGACTGCCGTATTATCGAGAACGGAAATGTGTGCCGTCGAATCGAAGTGTGATCGAGGATGACTTCGTAGTGAGGTCGAGGATGATCTCGGAGTGGCACTCCTGTCATGATTATTCCTTTTAGTTGATTAGTGAACTCCTGATCCTTTTTGGTGTTTCTTTTATCCAACGCGTTGGGTATTGAGGTTATTATTTTTCAAGAAGATTGCTCCGAGGATGTTTCGTCGAGAATGCTAAGATGACTGCTTCGGATTGAAGGAGATAGATGCCATGGATTGACTTTGGTGTTTGCATAACTGGGCTTCGTCGATGATGAATGGTTATTTCATGGATCCTTTGAATTTTGAGATGACCTTCGTTGGTGTACTTCGATGTAGACAGATGATTGCTTCGTTTTGTAACTATCTCGAAGGGTGGTAGCCGAGATGTTGTCGAGGTGTTTCTTTTGTTGTGATATTTTCTTCCTTCGGACTATCTTTTGAGCGAGATGAGTTCTTGACTTTCCATTGTTGTCGAAAGAACTGAGCGGAAGAGTACAAAATGTTTTTCGAGTATGCATACTTGCTCCTACTCTTACGTGAAGTTCTTAGACAGCTTCTTGAGTTGTTTGATGTCGTTGTTGTTGCTTGATTGTTGTTGAAGAAATGAGCTTTGAAAAATTTTCATGCGGGATTCCCTTGTATAGTTGCC